>CM062806.1:308111880-308307977 GCA_031772625.1 Pinus tabuliformis | reverse complement strand
AAAGAAAGTAATGGCAAGAGAAGGGACATAACCCCTCATGATAAGACTGAGAAATCAAATCCAATGATTGTCATCATCACCCACAACTTGATTGCAAATGACCCTAAGCTTGCACCTAGTTACCTTGTTGCCCAAGAAAAAAGCAGCCACACATTTGAGGACAATGTTCCGGTTGTTAGGGGATGATAGCATGCAAGCTTGCCCCAAGGAGAGATGGAGCACTTTTCCCTACATCTTGAAAATCATAGAGTACCATTCTCCTGAGAGAATGAGAGAGGCAGTAAATAGAACACCCATGTACAAGAAAGCTCTCTAAAGACTCAAAGTCAATTGGATTGGCTTGAGACTCGGTCCACCACTGATCTTAGGAATGTTGGAAGGAAGGAAGAAGAGGAAGAAAGAAATAAGTGGGAGGAGATAGAGAGGAAGGCAGGATTCTATTCACAGAAAGAGGAAACAACAACAGAAGCATGGGATGTCAGGGAGGCCACTAGAGCAATGAAATGCATGGATATAGATTGAGTTGCTTAGAGGATGAGCAATACTTTCAGTAGGGGGTGATGATGAGCCTCATCATTGGTTAACTATATGGAACTTAATACACCTCCAAGCTTATTTAAATCAACTCTTCTTATAATTCCTTACATACTTTGATTATATTGCTTAATGAGATGAGTAAAAGTAAGATGTTATGCCTAGTGGACTAATGTGCATTGATTGCAGGTTTTTGAGAGAAAATCATGGAAATTTTTAATAATTAAGGGCATAAAACCGAATGAGACAAGGAGGAGAGATTGTAGGAGATAGATCCTCCTCATTTACTCCTCACTAATTCGAATATTCCTACATCAAATCACACTAGCTCAGAGTTGCAAGCAGCCAAGTCATGAAGATCAAAAGGCAGTCGACCCAGTGACAGTAAAGATCCAATTCATATTGAGTTTGGGAGTTGAACCTCCCTAGATTAAGGAAGTCATTGGAGACTTCAGTTGTATAAATAATGAGGCCTAGAGCCTCACTAGGATTCGAATTTTTGATGTAAAAGCACTAAGCATTTTTTCGAGTTCAAGACTTGTGGAAGACATTGTTATGTAATTTTCTGATATGATAATGAGAATGAGCATTTCCTTGATCCAGCACTGAGTTGAATCAGAGGGATGAAGCTCTTGGGTTAGGGCCCAACCCTAGCAGCAAAGGCTCCTCTTCTTGTATTTTTATGCTTAGTTGATTTCATAGATTAATGGTTGAATTGTCTTTAGCATTATTTCATTGCAAGTAGTTGTGGATTTGATTAGTTTGCTTCCATTTGTGCATTGCTTTAGTATTAGATTAGGAAGATAAAGGAATATCAAAAAGCTGTTAATAGGTGGATTTGGCCTCACTCCTCCCTTCAGGGACCATGGTTTGAGGAAAGAACTCCTATGCAGCCCCAAAAAGACAGAATTATGATTTCTCATGGAATTTAGGGTTTTCTGTTACTTAGGCCAACATTTTACTAGTTTTCAAGAATAGGATTTAATTTTCATTTCTAATATCTTCATCCTTGCATTATATCTCATAAATTTTTCACATTATTCTACAAGTTTTCCCATGCATGAAATAGGCAACTAGCTCATGAAATTTTGTTTTCTTTAGTTAATTGAAAATATTTCTTGTTTAACATGATTCATGGATAAATGTCAGTGATTGATGCAGTGCAGGAGTTTCAGTAGTGCAGAGATATTTCATGACTAGCAACCCCATCCTAACCTCATCCATCCATGGTTATCACTTTTTTTTTCACTAAATCCCTCACCAAATTCATCATTCCATAAGAATACTTCTCCAAGCTTGTTGAGCAAATCCAACCATCTCACAAAATTTGTTTTGAGCTCTGAAGGAGTCCTAGCCACTCCCTTTCCTCATTTCTCCCACCATTCACCTTCCCTAAGTCTTACACCACCTTCCAAATCCCTCCTCTTGCTCTCGGCTCGATCTTGTAGGAATACAAGGGATACTGTAGGAGCATTAGGACATCTTGTAGGAGGCATTAGGACATCCTGTAGGTTGACCTATAATGGCCTGTTTTGAGGTCCAATTGTGGAAAAAGAACCTAGGGAGATAGGAGAAGACCCCTAATTTCCTCCCAAGCCATCTGACCATTCATCATCATCCCTAATCCACCTACCACATCACCAAGATAAGTTAGCATTCACATTTTCAGACAAAAAGACAAAAAAAATTATTGAGTTCATTTACATGCACAACAGTAGAATGTTTGGATGTTTCAAAGTGCATGCCTAGGATAGTAGGATCACACACATGTTAACTTAGCATTCTTTTGAATTAAAGCCTCTTAGAAGTTAGTTAGATGAATAGTATGTTTAAGCATTTGATTTCAGTATTTTCCTTACTACAGTAGACAAGATTTCATTTAGTGTAAATTTCCCTTTTTCTCATCGGTAATCAAGATTCTTCTGAATCAATAGAAGGCTGGTTTGAGAAACCATAGTGGTCTATCGCCAGTTTAGTAGTGACAAAGAGTGGACCCATCGCATCTACTTATGTATACAACACTGTCACCTCCAAGTTTGTACGAACCTCGGGTTGATAGGTAAAGTTGGTATCCCCAAGAGTTGTATCAATCTTGCTACAATACTAGTGCTCATAAAAATGCCATGGCAGGGACCTCGATCCTACCCACGAATAAAATTTTGTGATTTTTGTAGGTTTCCAGAGACAACAAAGGACTCAGCGTTCAAGGGAAGCAAGCCAAGCATCACACAAATTCCTCCTCCATCCACTTCATATCTTACATGCCTACCATGTCTCCATCATCCATGCCCACTTCTAGGCATCAAAAACCAATTTTTATTCATTTTTCTAGATTCTACAGGGTTTCCTGTAGTTACTACAGGAAGATCCTCTAGTACTACAGGTGGTCCTGAAAACTCGTACGAAAGGAGTCTCGGTTGGAAAATGATGATACAGACATATTCTAGGTTGAAAAAGAGGACCCTACACCTCACCATCTCTCACCCAACACCAACTCATGACCATACCCACCTCTGTGTCCATAAAAAGAAAAGAAAAAAACAAAACAAAACAATAAAACAATAAAACAAAAAAGAGATTCCAAGGGACATGCCATCATTGGTCTCACTCACCTATCACTCCATCTACTTCATTACCATCTCTCCACTCCTACGTCACCACCCATCCTCCCTCCAAGTGAAAAAAAAAACGATGAAGAAAAGGCAGCTACAGGGTTTCTTGTAGTAACTATAGGATCCCTTGTAGCAGCCTATGTTATGACAATAAAATATTATCTCTCCATTCTACTTCACCACCCAGGTAAATAGAGAGTTGCAACATCCCTATAGGCATTAGGAATCATATCCAGAGCTTAGCAGGACACACAAAAAACCAAGCACCTGCACACTAGAGAAAAGTAGACAACTACATCAGCAAGGAGAAATCAGCAGAAAAAATGAACAAGGGAGAGAACTTACCTAAACAACAAAAAGCAAAACAAAGTCATCCTCTAGCATGCATTGACCAAGCGAAGGAAGGAATAGGTATGGAACCTCATCCAATCTCCTCCCTAAGTAAAATATGATAAAAGTGTAGGAATATGAAATTTTTTGTTTCATAAGTTGGAGGTGGTCAGTTAACTTGGCCACCCTCAGCTTAAAGACAAAAAGTAAACTCCCAATCAGCATGCCACGTCGAAATGGCACATCAAGGAGCATCAGTCAAAAAGGTGGTCAATTTAAGTTGTGTGAGAGTGGGTGATGATTACAAGGGGAGGTTGCATGATAACCAACATTGGGCTAACGATCCCAATGAGGAAATCTCGTACACTTACAGCTGAAACAACACTCTAAGGAATCAAACATAAATAGAAAAAATTCCAAAATTTCATGCACCCATCATTCATTCATTTCAAGATCAGGAAGGCTGGGACCACCTTGGAGAGGCATCGAAGAAGAAAACTTGTTTCTCCCTCCCACCCTACCAGAAATAGAACTATAGGAACAACTACAAGAAACATAGAGAGTTGCAGGAAGCATTGAAAATTCACAAAGAACTCTACAATGGGGTACCTAGGGTCCAGTTGTTTAGCAATTCTCCTCATCCAAGAGCATCACAATGAAAGGTAGGTGGCCCATATCTCTCGTGTTTTGACTTGATAGCTAGGAAAGGGAAAGAGAAACAAATCTGAATTTCCTAGTAATTATAGTGGGTTGGGGTTTAGGCAGAATTGTGTGAAGTTAAAGCAAATTGTGTGGGGATAGAAAAATTTGCAGTCATCCTCCAAGAATTCCAAAATATCATTCACCCTGAAAAGCACTAAGGCTGGCCCACCAAACTCCCTAAATTTAGCAAACCAGAAAGGAGAATGATAGGAGGATTCAACATAAGGGAATCCACAAAGACATCCAGGATACATCTCCATCCCCCTGTGGTAGAAATATTTAGAAGGCATCAATGGTTGGGATTATTTGAGTTGCTTAGAGGGTATGATGATGGTGTACCTAAATATTTTGTCATGGCACTCAACCCTCAACCTAGAACCATTGCTACTCCTGTGGAAAGAGGGTTGTCAATTACAATTAACCCTGAGGAAAGTAGCAAAATCACTACACTTCCTCTAGGAATGCAATGGAGAAAGGAGGATAAGGCTAGTATCACTTTTGTTAAGAATCATTTTTTCTTAAGAGATGAAGAGCAAATTGAGGACAAAAATGGGATCTGAAGGGAGAGCCTTCCTTGTCCTTGGAATGAGGTTAGCTATCACATTATCAAATATATTTCTTGTGAAGCGAGGCTCAACATAGTCTATGGATGCAAATTTAGACTCCTCCCTGAGTTGAGATTTGGAGAGGAGTTACCAATTGACAAAAGACTTAGTGTACCCTACTTTTTGTTGCAATCAATAATAGACATGAGTCTAAAGGTACAAGAGGGAAATATCAACAATTGGCACATCATGGAATCATTAAGCTAATACTAGAGGATGCCTTGAGCCATTTAAGAATTACTATTCTCTGTTCCACATTTAGGGACATGGATAGAGAGGTTGTAATTGAAATAGAAGCCCTTGAATATGATAGGGACCCAAACTCTAGTGGTGAAGAGGAAGAGGAAGAACCTAAAGAGTGTTGGGTGTGGAGCCTGATTATCTTCTATATTCAAAGGTATCGCCACATTGGACCCCAGTTCGAAATGGGGGCGACAACGCTGCCCGTAAAATATTCGCTGCAGGGGGGGTCCGGGGGGGGGGGCTGCGACCTTTGGGAGCCCCCCCCTGGCGGGGGGTTTCGGGGGCAGCGCCCCCGAAGCTAAAAATAGCTGTAAAATTTCCTTGTAAAAGTATAGTAATTTCTAGTCAATCTGGGCCATTCATTAGGCGGATGATCTGACAGTAGAACTTATGTTTAGTTTAGGGTTTTTTTGCCCTAGAAGGCAACCCCTCTCTTTGTATGAGGGCATTGTATTTGAGGCTGTGTAATAGATGTGTATTCTCTGAGCGAGAAACAGAGAGGTGAGACTGTGAGAGACAACAAAGGATATTACAGCGGATCTACTGTAGGTTGTGTCTCTTCATTTTGCTGGATAATAGAAAGGAAGGACTGGCTGTTCAGGGTGGACATAGCCCAAACTGGGTGAACCACGTATATTTGTGTCTCTCTTGTTTTGTGCATTTTTTGTGTGTATATTTCTACAATATTTTATGTGTTCCATTGCTCCGTAATATATAATTTTCTAACAACTGGTATTAGAGCCGAAGGTCTATTTGGCTAATAAACTCACAGGAAAGAAGCGTTCCTCATTTGAGTGGGAGCAATGGCGGAAGATGGTAAGTTTAGGGTTGATAAATTTAACGGCCAAAACTTCTCGCTATGGAAGATGCAGATGGAAGATTATCTATATCAGAAAGATCTATACCTACCATTGAGCGGAAAAACAAAGAAGCCGACGGTTATGACAGATGAAGAATGGAACCTTTTCGATAGAAAGGCACTCGGAAAAATATGGTTGTGCCTCGCAGCGTCAGTCACCTTCAACATTTCGAAGGAAACAATGACAGACGGTTTGATTAAGGCATTGGAGAAACTATACGAAAAACCCTCGGCCTCAAACAAGGTATTTCTTATGAAACGGTTATTTAAAATGAAGATGTTGGAAGGTGGATCTGTTGCAGATCATTTAAATGATTTTAATATTGTTACAAGTTAGTTATGTTCTGTAGGGGTAAACTTTGAAGATGAAGTTAGAGCTATGTTATTCTTGTGCTCATTACCAGAAAGTTGGAATGGTTTGGTAATGGCCATTAGTAACTTTGTATCTGGATCTAGCACTTTAAAGTTTGATGATGTTGTCAGTGCTATCCTTAGCGAGTAAATGCGACGGAAAAGCTCCGGTGAGACATTGGGAAATGCTTTGAGTGTAGAGTCTAGGGGAAGAAAAATGGAAAGAGGAAAGAGCTCAGCATATCGCAGTAAATCAAGGAAAGGTAGATCTAAGTCCAGATCGGGGATAGTGTGCTGGAAATGTGGAAAGAAAGGACACCTAAATAAAGACTGTAGATCTCGGAAGGGAAAAGAAGGAGATTCACAGCAAGAAAACAATCATGAAGCAAATGTGACAGGTGAGGTGTTACAAGATGCCTTGATTCTTTCTTTCAAAAATATTACTGATTCCTGGGTGGTAGATTCAGGGGCCTCATTCCATGCCACACTTGATAAGAAATACTTTCATGACTATGTTCAAGGAGATTTTGGACAAGTTCGTTTAGGTGATGATAAACCCTGTAAAATTGTTGGAATGGGTAAGGTTCTTGTAAAACAGCAGAATGGAAACAAATGGCCACTAAAGGAGGTAAGGCATGTTCCAGATCTAAAGAAAAATCTGATTTCAATAGGGCAGTTAGGCGGTGAAGGTTGTGTGACAACTTTCACAGATAAATCTTGGAAGGTCACGAAAGGAGCCCTGGTAATATCAAAAGGCGAAAAGGTTGGTACATTGTATTTATGCAATGGTATTTCTAACTTTGTTAATCCTTTAACTTCCAAAGGAGCAGATGCAGCGTTATGGCATCATAGGCTCAGACACATGAGTAAAAAGGGATGAAGATTATTCACTCAAGGAATTTGTTGCCAGGTTTGAAGAATGTTGATTTGGACTTCTGTGAGAACTGCATTTATGGAAAACAGAAGAGAATCAGATTTCTCAAAGTTGGGAAAGAAAAGAAGAGCGAAAAATTAGAGCTTGTGCATACAAATGTATGGGGACCTGCTCAGGTATCATCTCTCAGTGGCTCTTGTTATTATGTTACCTTTATTGATGATGCAACTAGAAAAACTTGGATTTATTGTATTAAGAATAAATCTGATGTATTTAATACTTTCAAGAAATGGAAAGCTTTGGTTGAGATTGAGACAGGGAAGAAATTGAAGTGTCTTAAATCAGACAATGGAGGTGAATATTGCAGCAAAGAGTTTGATAGGTACCATTCAGAGCATGGAATTTGTAGAGAGAAGACAGTTCCAAGAACACCACAAGAAAATGGTGTGTCAGAAAGGATGAACAGAACAATCATTGAGCATGCAAGGTGGATGAGATTGCATGCAGGATTGCCTTTACAGTTTTGGGCAAATGATGTAGATACTGCTGTTTATCTAATAAACAGAGGACCTTCAAGTTCCTTGGATGATGGTGTTCCAGAGGAAGCATGGACAAGTAAAAAGGAAAACTACTCCTTTTTAAAGCCTTTGGTTGTGAGGCCTTTGTCCATATTGATAAAGAAAATAGAACAAAGCTTGAGGCAAAGTCAAAGAAATGTACCTTTATTGGATATGGTGTTAATGATTTTGGTTATCGCTTATATGATTACGAAAATCACAAAATCATTAGGAGCAGAGATGTAATATTCAATGAAAAGGTCTTGTATAAGAATCAATTGCAGGAAAAGAAACAGGAAAAAAAACAAGGAATACACAGTTCTTGATGAAATCACTGAAAAAGTAAAGGTGCCTGAAAATAATAATAATCAACAACCACAAAAACAAAAACCACCACAACAACAACAGGCACCTCAAACACCTGAAAGTGGTGTTAGAAGATCTACTAGAATAAGTAGACCCCTTGAACAATACTCTCCTTCATTGTATTATTTATTGTTGACTAATTCCGGCGAACCCGAATGTTATGAAGAAGCAATGCAAGTTTAAAGCAGGAAGAAGTGGGAGGTAGCCATGAAAGAAGCGATGGACTCCTTAATGCATAACTAGACTTGGGACTTAGTCAGGTTGCCTGCAGGTAAAACTACATTGCAGAATAAATGGGTTTACAGGCTGAAGGAAGAAGATGGAGGAAAACAGAGGTACAAAGCTAGACTTGTGGTGAAGGGGTTTTCACAGAAGAAAGGTATTGATTTTGATGAAATATTTTCTCATGTTGTTAAAATGACTTCAATCAAAACTATTTTAAGTCTAGTGGCAGTTGAAGATTTACATCTTGAGCAGTTAGATGTAAAGACAGCCTTTCTCCATGGGGATTTGGAGGAAGAAATATATATGCAGCAACCACAAGGATATGAAGTGAAAGGGAAGGAGAAACTAGTGTGCAGGTTGAAGAAGAGCTTGTATGGCTTAAAATAGGCTTCAAGGCAATGGTATCTAAAATTTGACAAGTTTATGTTTGAACAAGGTTATACTAGATGTCACTGTGATCATTGTGTTTATCTGAAAAAGCAAAATGATGGGAGTTATATTATATTGTTATTGTATGTAGATGACATGCTTGTTGCAGGATCTAACATGTAGGAAATAAATATGCTCAAAAGAAAATTGGCAAATTCATTTGCAATGAAGGATTTGGGAGCTGCAAAACAAATCCTTGGTATGAGAATAACTAGAGACAGGAAAAGTTGTAAATTAACATTGTCTCAGAATGAGTACATACAAAAGGTGTTGAAAAGATTTAACATGCACAATGCAAAACAAATTAGTACACCTTTTGCTAGCCATTTCAAACTTAGCAAGGAAATGTGCCCAAAGACCCAAGAAGACATGGATTATATGTCTAAAGTTCCATATGCATCAGCAGTTGGAAGCTTAATGTATGCAATGATCTGCACAAGGCCTAATATTGCACATGCAGTGGGAGTTGTAAGTAGGTACATGAACAATCCAGGAAAGGAACATTGGATGGCGGTGAAATGGATTCTCAGATATTTGAAAGGTACCACAAATCAAGCATTATGCTTTGGTGGTTCAAACATTTCCCTACAGGGATATGTTGATGCAGATATGGCAAGTGACAGAGATAATAGGAGGAACACTAAAGGATATGTATTTACTTTTGGTGGAACTGCTGTCAGTTGGGTTTCAAAAATCCAAAGTGTTGTTGCGCTTTCAACAACAGAAGCAGAGTATGTTGCTGCTACAGAGGCCAGTAAAGAAATGATTTGGTTACAAAGGTTTATGAGTGAATTGGGTAAGGAGCATGATATGGGCACACTATACAGTGATAGCCAAAGTGCCATTCATCTTGCAAAGAACTCAGCATTTCATTCCAGGACTAAACACATACAACTCAAGTACCATTTCATACGATCAGTGTTGGAAGATGGAGAGTTGAAGCTGGAAACGATACACACTAGCTAGAATCCTACATATATGATAACAAAAGTTGTAACCAGGGAGAAACTGAGAATATGATCAATTTCAATTGGTCTTCAAGGATGACGATGAAGATGAGAAACAGTCAGGTCCAAAGAGGAGTCATTTTCCAGCAAATGGAGCAGCGGTGGAGTTGCTACAATCAGTCTCCAAGTGGGAGATTGTTGGGTGTGGAGCCTGATTATCTTTTATATTCAAAGGTATCGCCACATTGGACCCCAGTTCGAAATGGGGGTGGCAACGCCGCCCGTAAAATATTCACTACAGGGGGGGTGGCTGTGACCTTTGGGAGCCCCCCCTGGTGGGGGGTTTCGGAGGCAGCGCCCCGAAGCTAAAAACAGCTGTAAAATTGCCTTGTAAAAGTATAGTAATTTCTAGTCAATCTGGGCCGTTCATTAGGCGAATGATCTAACGGTAGAACTTATGTTTAGTTTAGGGTTTTTTGCCCTAGAAGGTAACCCCTCCCTTTTTATGAGGGCATTGTATTTGAGGGTGTGTAATAGATGTGTATTCTTTGAGCGAGAAACAAAGAGGTGAGACTGTGAGAGACAACAGAGGATATTACAATGGATCTGATATAGGTTGTGTCTCTTCATTTTGCTGGATAATAGAAAGGAAGGACTGGTTGTTCGGGGTGGACGTAGCCCAAACTGGGTGAACCACGTATATCCGTGTCTCTCTTGTTTTGTGCGTTTTCTGTGTTTATATTTCTGCAATATTTTATGTGTTCCGTTCCTCTATAATATATAATTTTCTAGCAAAGAGGAAGAATAAGAACCTGAAAAGGAGGAAGAAGAACCAAAAGAAGAAGAGGAGGTAGAAACAGAGAAAATAGAGGAGAGAGAAGGAGAATAAGAGAAAGGTGAAGAAGAAGAACGGAAAGAAGAGGCAAGCCTTGAGGAACATACCAGAGAAAGGGAGGAATCTCCAAGGCTATCCCCTAAACCCACTGAGAAGGAGGCAACTATTGCCTTGACTGTGCTAAGCACACCCACCAAGTCAAAAGGGAAAAGAAAGAAGTGGACTCTGCTCTATTTCAAAACAAGGAGAAGCACCAAGATCAAGCAAGGGAGGCCCCAAACACCCACCATGACTCCAATAATAATTGAGGAGTTACCAAAATAACAAGAAAAGCTAGTTTCCCTGGAAATAAAAGTTGAAGAGGGCACCTCCAAACAAGCCATCCCAAAGTCTCCCATCACCTCTGTTAGGAAAATTGTCACAAGGTCAGCATCAACAAAGCAAGACAAGGCACATGTGACCCCATTAAAGAGAGGAAAAATCCTTCTACAAGAATCTCAGACAATCTTACAGGAAAACCTGTCAGTACTACAAGAAATAAAGAAAAAGCCACAGGAATGACAACGGGGGCAGAGGGAAGGAAAGGAAGCAGCAACACAAGTGCGGGAGGGGGTAGATTTTCCAAAAAAATCTAAGGGGGAGTTCCAAGAGCTACAAGAGCCTAGCCCACAACCCAATTTGAGCTCTTATTACAAATTCATTAAGGGAGGTAGAGTAATACCATAGAAATTTTCCATCCCTCTATTCTTTAAGCTTAAGAAAGAGAGAGGAAGGACACATTGTTGGATGAAAATTTCCAAATCAAAGAAGGTAGAGGATTTGGGCCATATGGAAGAGAAGCTCCTAGAGATGGGCAAAGAGTTGAGTAAGATAAGATACATGGATCATATTATGAGAACTCACCTACAAGCAGAAAACACATGGCTAAGGAGGTAGTTACAGGAAAGAGAAAACCAATTGGCCACCATGGCAAGATTCTCCATGGAAGCACTTCAATGCAAAATGTCATCAAGATCATATGCATTATACCTCAAGGATTAATGGCTACAATTTTAGATCAAGACACTAGCACAACAAGGGACTATGCCTTTCCAAGACTATAGATAGTTCATTGAACTATGTGACAAAAGAAACCTAGAGGATAAGGCAAAGATATTTGAGTTTTACCTACACAACTTGGCCTTAACAAATTTGAATGTGTGGGACCCCAATGCAATGTGAGGGACTTACAGCTAATGGACCTTGCATCATGGATGAGTCATGAGGAGGCCAGGGCTAAGGAAGTGAAGAGGGTGTTGGAAAAAGAAGAAGAAGATACCTTGTACATCAGAGCTGAAAAAATAAGCTCGAGGGCTATCATCAGCAACCAAAAAATCATCTCTAATGATGCCCAACTTTCACCAAGGTGCCTAGCTACACAAAAACAAGTAATCACCCATTTTGAGAACACCTTGAGATTGTTGGGGGATGAAAGCCAATAGGCATGCCAGAGGAGATGGGGCAACCTACCATACAGTTTAAGGATCAAAGAATACCATTCCCCTGAGAGGTTGAGGAATGCACTATAAAGGACTTCACTGTATAATAATGCAATGCAAAGACTCAAAATCAATTGGATTGGTTTAAAACTCAGTCCACCCTTTATGTTGGGTATGTTAGAAGGTATAAAGGAGGAAGAGGAAAGAAAGAAGTGGGAGGAAATAGAGAAACATGGAGGGTTTTATCCTCAAGAGGAAACCCCATAAACAAAGGCCTGGGATGTCAGAGAAGCCACAAGAGCTATGAAATATATGGACATAGACTAAGTTGCTGAGAGGATGAGAAACACCTTCAGTAGGGGGTAATGATGAGATTCATCAATAGGTGAATTATATGGGTCTAAATGCCACTCTCCATATTATTAAAATCAGCTTTTCTCACATTTATTTACATATTTTATTACATTTTTCTTAGTGCGAAGGGTAAAGGGGAGATGTTATGTCATGTAGCCTAATATGTATTAAATCCAGGAATTGGAGTAGTTTTGGGCTAATTTAAGTGCAAGAAATCAAAGTAGACAAGCATGAGGGACTTTTGGAGATTTGGTCTCCATCCTTAACTCCTCAATCACTCAAAGATTCCTCCACCAGATCTCATCAGCTCGGCGTTACAAGCAACCAAGCCAATCAAGTTCATTGGCAGCCAAGTGAGTGATAGCTGAAGATAATTCAATCTCGAGGTTGGGAGCCAAGCCTCCCTAATTTTTATGAATTTGTTGGTAGCTTCAGTTTGTATAAATAAGAAGACAAAGAACCTCATTAGGATTCTATCTTTTGTTGTAGCCAAGAGACAATTTGGAGCCAAGACATTGTGACTGTTAATCTTATGTTATTTTTTACATCTTAATGATAATGGGAAGGTTCACCTCGTTTCTGGGAAAACTAGTGTCCATTTAGAGCTGCTATTCCCACTAAGACGGGTATCTATCTTAGAAACAAACAATTCAATGTAACGTGTGTTTTCCTTTATGAGAGATAGATGAGAAAGAAGCAGAGAGTACCAACCTCAATCTTTCACTTGGCTCCTTGCTTGTTTCCTCTCTCCCTTGATAGAGCTTCACCACTCCTTTCTCACTTGTCCCGCTTCAAAGAACACCTGTAGAGTCAAAGCAGCAAAGTAACATTAAAGCATAGATATCTATAACCATAAACAACGTAGAATCAGATGTACATTAACCATACAAATGCATATAGAAATACAAGATTCAGAAATATACAAGCATATGGAGGAAAACTCAAATATCTTTATTGATAGAAGTAGTAGAAGAGAGGATTACAACCTAGCTGTCTAATCCAATGCCATCCTCGCAGCATGAAAGCCCTCTACACCTCATGAAAAAGCTAGATCACCCAACAATACAATGTCTCAGAGAGAAACCAATAGCACTTCCTTCCAAAATACAAAATTCTAGCCTCTAGATCTCTAGGATGAGGGATCCATATATAGATATTTGCAGGTGTGTGAGTCAGATTCTGGGATTTTGATTAGTGTCATTTCACTAATAGTTCTTGGTTCCACTTGGAGATTTCATGATCTCTTACTCATCCCTGGGCAAATTCAGAGAGGCAAGTGTCATATGAGCAGTTTCTAGAAGATTCTTTGGGTTTCCACCTAGCAAAATGCCTCTGCCATTTGTCTGCTCTCACTCATCACACCCTACAAAAGGGATTTTCAGTATGCATCACACCCTTTGTGTGCTGCAAGTGAGATGCATCACACCCTCAACATGGAGCAGTCTGTATGGTCCAGTTTTGACCAGTTCTGAGCAATTTTTCAGGGAGAACTTCTGGGAAATGATGTAATCAGTTGACCTTGATCCTTTAGGGTATGAAACAACACTTTTAGGGGTTTAGAATCCCTTGGTTTATGGACATATGTGATTGGGGTTACACTACCAAAATATGTCTATAACAGTTGCCCCCTAAAGAATGAGGTTGTAAATCTTCTGATGTCGAGTGAAATGCTTTATCATCAGGATTCGAGGTTTTTCGAACTGCAAGGTGACCTGTAATAAGATACAATAAAATACATTATCTTCATAATATTTTCATGATCTAGCTGAGGCGGGCATTCCCATGCTCAGCTTTATAAATTCATTTTCATGTACATAGGACAGACAACCATTTGTGTGGTAGACTGATGATTCTAGTAGAGCCATCATCCCTTAGCTTGGATGATTATCTGTGTAGCTATGGAGTACATTTGATGTCTTTATTTTCCTGAATATATCACAGCTCGGATGGATGAAACTAGATCCGGGGTCTTCAAACTCGTTCAATCTTTGCCCGAAGTACAAGTCGATCCATGTGAAAAGATGTTCTGATGTCGAACATGGAAATACATCGCCTGATTACCAGCCAATGATGTAAGTTGTTAACAGGCACAAGAGGAATCACCGATAATGATAATGACCCTCAAGGTACTGCAGTACAATTCACGTGGTGTGAATACATGAGTCGATGTCGAACACCATGAAAAATATTTCGGTCGAAGGCCATTGATGTAAACCTATCGCTGGAAGTGAGAAACTTGCCATTGAGGCATGCAAGCTTCAAAGTACTAAAAGGGTTGTTCCTAAGTCAACTTCTTGGATAATGAGCTGATGTCGACAAGAAGTGACCCATCGTAGGAGGACCTTAATGAATCCCACATCTACGACACGAAACGGAGCAAATGATTTTGTGGAGGTGAAAACGATATGATGATACAAGGTTCAGGGTGGCAGTCATGAAAGAATGGAGCGTGAAGGTATTGCAATGGATGAGGTGTTAGCTGGGTTGGTGAATTATCTGAGCGACTTCTCTTGAACATATCGGTGACATTGAAATGGATTGGTAGCGTTAACCCCAAGATGGATGGTACAGAGGACCAATGGTGATATGACAGGTGAACGGAATAACCCAACCCGACTCAATCATGGTGATGGAGTGAAAGTGTTATGTTCAAGAGTGACTTGCTACCAATGAAGTTCTTCAAGTTTTCTTCCCTTCTTTCCCCAGTCATTTCTGACCAGTACCTCTTTATTTTTGTCAAGCTTGAGGAGGATAATATATGCTTGTTCTATAATTTTCCCTTTGGGCAAACCTGTCGCTATGTTTTAGCGAGCCTAGTGATAGTGAAACTTGCTTTTGTCTGTATGGACAAGTTTTTATCTATCATTTTAACGAGTTTAATGATAAAGATAACTCGGTCCTTTTCAGTTTTAGAGAGTCTGAAAAGAGACGGAAAGGAAACTCCAGTAGTCCTTTTTCGTAGTATAATCCCTTAAGTCCGAAAAAGTATAAAATAATACGAAAGGGATGACTTTTCCAATCACTTTAACGAGCTGAAAAAGACAAGCGCTCGATCTTTTTGTGTAATGATCCCTTAGGTCCAAAAAGATTAAAATCTAGAGGAGGGATGGCACTTCCAATCACTTTAACGAGCTGGAGAGGCCAATTGCTCGGCAATCTTTTTATATTTTACGAGTCTAAAAAGAGCTTAAAAGAGACTCGTTTTTTAGGAACAAGTGATATTTTCGGGTAGCAGCTGGTTCCAGGTAAGTTTGGAACTTTTCAATCATGGCAGTGTAAAGAAGGTGGCTAATAGAATCACTCGTCGCAACTGTTCCTCAAAAGGGTAAACAATCAAGTGGAGGCGTATGATCAGCTAAAAAGTGGAGGTAATGATAAGAAAATGACCAAGGTTCAAAAGTTGATAGCAATGTGACCACAAAGGTTATTTACCAACAGTGGGTTCATTTTTTAATGAACTTGAACTCTAGGGGAACATATGCTCATTGATATGTTTATTTTTTAATGAGCTTGAACTTCGCGTAAACCTGCTCGTGCCAGTCGTCTAATAAGGATGTCTCTCATTAGTAGGTTCATTTTTTAGGGAGCTTGCCCCATGTGAAACTTTGCTCGGAAGCCTTTTGTATACAAGCTAGGAATGACCAACTACTGTCCTAAAGGTTAATGAACTACTGAGGTTAGGTAGTATAGTTTCGTAGAAACATCTCCTTTACTTTGTCGTCACCGCCGGTCCCGGCAAAGGTGAATTGTTGACCAGACCAATCACCTAACTTAAGCAGTTGAAGTTAGTAAAAACTACGGGGTTAGAGTTACGCTAGTCGCTTTTCACTTGCGTAAAAAAAGTTTGCATGCCCCCAAGTATAAAGAAAAGTAGAGTTTCCAAGTTACCATATGGAAGTCCTTGCATTAAAGCAAGATTGTTTCGTCCGCGTAGCAGCCAAAACACTTCCTTGGCTTTGTCCATCGAAATAGACAAAGGTGAATGATGTGAGCTTCCAATCACATAACCTTCGATGAGGAAATCCTATTCCAGACTGATCCCATTTTCCTAAATGGATGGGTGTGTCATATTGGTCATATATCCTATGAGGAAACATATTTTATATCTGGGGTTTTCCTGCCATAGCAGGCCAGGGTTCGTGCCCCTTGGGTTTAGTCACATTCACCGAATCACTCGCGATCATCAGGTGGACGGACTGGAGGTTGATGAGACATTCCTTGTGCAAAAATACCATTTAGGGATGGTATTTGACTAGTAGTTGTGTTTGAACCGGTGAATGAAAGCTGGTCAACGAGTTGGACCATTCTGCCTTCATACAGGAAACACATCACCCAAAAGAGTAAGGAAACAATATCCCCCATGCTATAAATGTAGTCACGCCCAAGGAGTAGATTGTAATCTAGCGACCCTTGGACTACCATCACGTTAAGATGAACGATTTTCCTTCTCAAAGTTATAGGCAAATTTGGAAGGATCCCTAACAGTTGACTGGTTCCTTTATTGAACCCTGAAAGATTTCAAATCTCAAGCAGAAGCGATGGCGAACCAAGCACTTTCCAAGCAGTTGAGGAAAGGATACTCACGGAGGCCCCTTCATCTATGATAGTGCCAGCCATGATCATTCTCTAAGCTTGTACTATGATTCGGAATGGCACATTAGACGGTATGCAGGGTCTAGCTAGTAGATTCCAATCGAAGGAAACGACTAGATTGCTTGGAGGAGGGACCGAATAAATGGCCGGATGAATCTCTTGAACTGAGGAACTTCCTTCCTGCGGTAAGGGAATGGGTAGATTGCCCCCATGTTCATCGAATTCTGTGTTAACAAAAAGAATTTGAACGGTGTCTTTCTCATTCTCTTTGGAGACTGTATCATCTGAAGGAGAACCTTCTGAAAGCAAGACTGGGTCGACTGCCGCCTCAACCTGTTGAATTTGGTTCGATGTGGACTCAGAGGGTTTATCTTCAATGATAGGCGTTTTGACCGGAAACAGAGGTGTGTCAGTCGGATTTTCAACTAGCGATGGACTTGGCAAGAGTTTCTTGTATCCAGGTGGAAGTCGTTGCGGTGAAGTAGGACGGTTATCTAAGACTCTTTTAGCTTCGTCCAAGAAGGGACAACGGTGGAGGGCATGATCGCCTTCACACAACCTACAAGGAAATTTAGATATTCTTTTTTGTCCATTGACTTCATTTTAACTAGTTGATGGTGTACTCTCAACATGATCATTAGAGGTTGAAGACACCAGATTGTGCAAGCGGGGAGACCAGTCTCTCAAGATCCGCGGGATGTAAGGACAATCTCAATGATAGCAGTCTCTTTTGCAAATGACACATGGAGATTTAGGTTTGGATGGTGCACTGTGTGGATCTTTTCCAGATGATGCATGGTTTCCCCCTTTTGCCATTGGCTTCTTCTTCTTCTTCTCCTTCCCTTTATTCTTCTTCTCAATTACTTGGTTTTTAGTATTACTAGTTTCACCATGCGAAGAGGAAGAAGGAGAGGGAGAAACAAACGAAGTGGAAGGATGGGGAGAAACTTCAGTATCATCTGGTTGCTGATTTGATTGCTGAGGGATTACGATGTTTTGAATGACAGAGGTCGAGAATAGCCATACTGGTAGGCCAATTGTGAATCCTGGAAGGGACAATGTAGCCATATAAGGGGCACCAATATCTCCGCAAGAAGAGAAAGGACTAGGATTCCCCCCCAAGGGGAAATCCTTGATTGGTGGACTCCATTTTCTCAACCTAAGATCAATGAGGGAATAGTGATGTTATTCCAAATAAAATAAATTTTATGACACTTTGAAACAACTCGCTTTTTCAATTTTTAAGAGTCGAGAAAAAGCTAAAGATGACTCTAGTCGCCTTCGATTTTTAATGAGCCTGAAGTGACAACTACTCAGATGGACCTTTTCTTTTAAGGAGTCTGAAAAGGAATGAAGTGACTACTCTAGAAGTCTAGATAAATTACCAAACCAATCACAAAACTAAAATATGCTTTACATACGGCAGTCAATCTTCCTGAATGCTGTGTTCAGTGCATTGCGATCGATAGGGTGGCAGACATGGCTTCCTAAGGATAAAGGATATTAGCCTATTGTGGTCTCCCCATATATACTCGACGGTACGTGGGAGCACAAGTCTGTACTGGTACTTGTCGTATCAAAGAGGAGGAATCACCCAACCTACGATGAAAACGATAGTTACCAGGCTTTAGGACGCCAGAATACATCTCTAGCCTAGACTTCTAGATGTTGTGCGTTAGGTTCCAAAGCATTTTTATGTTCATTGAGGTTTATTTTACAGTTGATATTTCTTAAAAAGTTTTCCTTTCAAGGTTCACCACATGATGTAGATGTACAATTCCTAAATATGCAATCTAAAATGATAAACAGTCGTTTATTTTCTTTTAACAATGAAAATCCTAGCTACTAAGGAAAGAAGAGTAAGATTCTTTCAACATAGAGCAGAGAGCACACACTAAATGCACTTTTCCTAAATCAATTTCTGCATGCATTCTAAATGAAAATGCACATGCATGTATTTTCTTTTTTCAGTTTCCTTAATGTGAGAATGAAAAGAAGAAAACTAAGTACAGATCTAGACTACTTTTCTTCAAAGCGACACTTTAGCAATTTCTTTTCAAAAACAAAAGGAAGACTAAGACAACACTTTCACTTTCGAATGGAAAACTGTTTTCGACACTTCAAAGAATTGACAATTCAAATCAAATACAATGGCAAAAGTATAATCGACTATCTAAAAGAGGAAGACTTTACGACACTCTTTTTCTTAACTAAAAACGACAGTTGCGACACTTTCAAATCAAAAGACGACAGTTCGATTAAGCTACTATTTGCAAAGGAAGACTATGAATGATGAAAAATACATAAAAAAAATTCACAATTCCTTATCAATGGAGGCTGAATAATGTAAAGGAATAAGGTTTCAATAGTGATATACTAATCATAGACAGTAAAACTACTGAATAGAGCTGAAAACAATGAAGAAAAAACCAAAATTTGGAGGCAAAAACAGTCTCACTCAATCATCGCACATGTCCTTAAGGGAAACAGGGATGCATCTCACCTGTAGCACACAGGAGGTTCGATGCATCCAGACTGCTAATGAGAGATAGTGCGATGGTTTAGGGACAAGACTGTGCTTGGTTTTCACTCACAGTTTCGAGCTAAGTTTAGGGATTTAGGCTGAGCTTATGATAGATAGTAAATACAAAGTATAGGGGCTAATCTAATGAGGTTATTTGAGCTACCACCAGGGCACTTAGGATGTTTGCAAGTCAAATGTTCAGTTCATAAACCAACCCAGAGATTGACTGAAGCAGTGTTGATCTACCTTGCAGTTGCATAGCAAAAGCAGTTCGAAGGCTAGCTGGCTTAACTTTAGGCTCCGTCTGTAGTTTATAAAGCAAACAACAGTAACAAACAAACTATTTTCTCCCCAGTGGAGTCGCCATTTTGTTTCTGGGAAAACTAGTGTCCATTCAGAGCTGCTAGTCACACTAAGATGGGTAGCTATCTTAGAAACAAACAATTCAAAGTAACTTGTGTTTTCATTTGTGAGAGATAGATGAGAGAGAAGTAGAGAGTACCAACCTCAGTCTTTTTCTTGGCTCCTTGCTTGTTTCCTCTCTCCCTTGATAGAGCTTTGCCACTCCTTTCTCACTTTTCCCACTTCAAAGAACACCTGTAGAGTCAAAGCAGCAAAATGCCATCAAAGAATAGAGATCTATAACCATAAACAATGTAGAATCAGATGTACATTAACCATACAAATGCATACACAAATACAAGATTCAGAAATATACAAGTATATGGAGGAAAACTCAAATATATTTATTGATAGAAGTAGTAGAAGAGAGGATTACAACCCAGCTATCTGATCCAGCGCCATCCTCCCAGCATGAAAGCCCTCTTCACCTCATGAAAAGCTAGATCACCCAACAATACAATGTCTCGGGGAGAAACCAACAACACTTCCTTACAAGTTACAAAATTATAGCCTCTGGATCTCTAAGATGAGGGATCCATATATAGATGTTTGCAGGGGGGTGAGTTAGCTTCTGGGATTTTGATTAGTGTCATTTCACTGATAGTTCTTGGTTCCACTTGGAGATTTCATGATATCTTACTCATCCCTGGGTGAATTTAGAGAGGCAAGTGTCATATGAGCAGTTTCTAGAAGATTCTCTTAGTTTCCACCTAGCAAACTGGCTCTGCCATTTGTCTGCTCTTGCTCATCGCACCCTACAGAAGGGATTTTCAGTATGCATCGCACCCTTAGTGTGTAGTAGGTGAGACGCATCGCACCCTCAACATGGAGCAGTCTGTCTGGTCCAGTTTTGACCAGTTCTGAGAAGTTTCTCAGGGAGAACTTCTGGGAAATGATGTAATTAGTTGACCTTGATCCTTTAGGGTATGAAAAAACACTTTTAGGGGTTTAGAAGCCCTTGGTTTATGGACATATGTGATTGGGGTTGCAGTGCCCAAATATGTCTATAATACACCTTGACCCGGCATTGAGTTGACTCAGAGGTTTGAACCTCTTGGGTTAGGGCCCAACCCTAGTAGTAGAAGTTCATCTTTTTGTACATGTATTCTTAGATTAAAATCATAGTTAGCTATTAAAGTTATTTCTGCTTTGTTTAATTTACAAGTATTTGAATGATTGTGTAGTTTTTCTTTCATTAGTTGAAGAAGTAGATCAATGGTACAATAGTGAAAGAGAATACTTCATAAAAGTGTGACAATGGCCTCTTCCTCATCTCCCTCATGGGATCATGGTTTGAAGACACCCACTCTCACAGCCCCAAAAATAGATTCATCTTTTGATCATTGCATAGCTTAGGGTTCTTGATGAATAGATCGCTATTTATAATTTCTTAGAATCACCTGTAGTTGTAATTTTGGTTTCTTGAGCTTGTTGTAGTCTAGAAAGCATTTAATTTCATAGATATAGTCATTAGCCCTCAATAAATCAATTTCCTCAAATTCAACTCATCTTTTCCATATTTTTATGAAGTTGTGCATGAATGAAGAGAAGAACATGTGTTGTTGCAGTATTTTTTGATCAGTAGGGAGAAACCCATTCCACCAGCCTCATCTAAGTCTCCTCCACCTACTACCAAGGCCTACCAATCCCTAATCTGAATTTCTATTTTATAGAAAAGTGGATAGCTACCTTGAGAAAATTCAACCATCCTGAAGAGTTGGGTTGAGCTTTGGGTAGTGTGCACCTCCCCTATACCTTATTCACGATGAGACATCTTTGCAACACTTCTTTTCACCTTCCCAAATTTCCTATAGCCTTCATCCTATTTCCTTTAATAAACCAGGACATCATGTCGTAAACTAAGACATCGAGTAGTAACTATAGGAAACCCTGTAGTAGCCTGTTTGAGCCTGTTTTTAGCAGAAATGATAGTCTGAGCCTAGGGTATGCCCTCAACTTGACATCCATACCCCTCCATGCCATTTTGGACCATATTTTCCATGCCTTTCTCCCGTACAAAAGATTGGATTGTTTCACTTAGCATTTACATTTCTAAATTAAAAATCAAGACTCTTTTCTGCAATTTTTAGCTAGTACATGCATATATCAGTTATGGTAGTGTTAGGATAATTTCCATGCTTACTTAGTCCAAATAGCTAAATGATAAAATGCAAGGCTAGATTAGTTCTCTTTTGCAAGTAATGTGTGTAAATTTTTAGCTAGATATTTTCATGTCATTCTGTAACACTTTCCCTTCAGCACTTTCATTTTCCTAAAATAGGCAACATTTACATTATACATTAAAGATAACTTTACATTCACTATGAGTAGTCAGAATCCTTCTATTCAATAGAAGACTAGTTTTAAGAACCCTAGTGGTCTATCACCCCAGTTGAAAAGTGACAAGAGTAGACGGTTGAATCTACTATGCATATAGCATTGTCACCTCCAAGTTTGTATGAACCCCAGGTTGATAAAGTAAAGTTGGTATCCCTAGGAGTTACAACATCCTTCCTGCAATACTAGAGCTCACTAGTGTTGTTGGAGAGTGGAGGACTTGTTGGCACTCCTTCCAACCTTGATTGTTTTCCTTTTAGGTCAACTTGGTAGTGGCACTTTGGAGACATGTTTGATCCATTTTCTTAGGTGTTACTAAGCTTAGCATAGGTTTGGAGGCATGTACAGATGCTAAAGAAGGTGATCTAATAGGTGGCAGAGGTTATGAACTGAGGGTTCATTGATTTTCCTTATGTTCTTCCCCAGTCACTCCCATGTAGGCTTGTGCATGTGACTGGGAATCTCCAGTCACTAAGAAGCAAGCTTGTGTGTGAGACTAGTCGAGTGTAGCTAGTGTTGTGCATGCGACTAGAGTTTTTCATGATTTTTTCTCCACATTCCTTGCACAAATTGGATGAAATTTGACATGGAAATTCTAAGAGGCCTCTAGAAGAATTGGTAAAGGTCGAAAATGGTTGATTAAGTCTGCCAAAGGGTCTGAATGCATTTAATGCACAAGTAGTGATGTTTGAGGATTGATTTTGTCAAATGTGTGCACTCTTGATCTCATGCCCAAGATGAATTTCTCCCTCCATGTTTTATATACTCCACTTTGGAGATGAGTGATGGTTGGTTATGTGTGATATTGATTGAGTGAAGGCTGCATTTTTTTAGTATGCTTCAGAGCCATTAGTGTGCTTGATTTCTTCAGTGTATGAGCTCTTATGGAAACGATTTGAGTAGATCTATTTGTTGAAGCATAGTATTGATGCAAAGTTTCAGATTGCATACCAGAGATGCAGAGAGTTGGAGCAGAGTTTACGATACATTTGGAGAGCTTGGTATAACTCCATATTAGTGACTCTCACTTTTTCTTTTGCAAGTGCTGTTAGTGCATTTGGCACATAGCCATGGGATCATGGTTTGAGGCCACCCACTCTCACAACCCCAAAAATAGATTCATCTTTTGATCATTGCATAGCTTAGGGTTCTTGTTGAATAGATCACTATTTATAATTTCTTAGAATCACCTGTAATTGTAATTTTGCTTTCTTAAGCTTGTTGTAGTCTAGAAAGCATTTAATTTAATAGATATAGTCATTAGCCATCAATAAATCAATTTCCTCAAATTCAACTCATCTTTTCCATATTTTTATGAAGTTGTGCATGAATGAAGAGAAGAACATGTGTTGTTGCAGGATTTGTTGATCTGCAGGGAGAAACCCATCCCGCCAGCCTTATCTAAGTCTCCTCCACCTACTACCAACGCTTACCAATCCCTAATTTGAATTTCTATTTTATAGAAAAGTGGACAGCCACCTTGAGAAAATTCAACCAACCTGAAGAGTTGGGTTGAGCTCTCGGTAGTGTGCACCTCCCCTATACCTTATTCCATGATGAGACATCTTTACAACACTTCATTTCACCTTCCCAACTTTCCCAGAGCCTTCAGCCTGTTTTCTTTAGTAAACCAGGACATCCTGTCGTAAACTAAGACATCCAGTAGTAACTATAGGAAACCCTATAGTAGCTTGTTTGAGCCTGTTTTTAGCAGAAATGATAGTCTGAGCCTAGGTTATGCCCTCAAGTTGACATCCATACCCATCCATGCCATTTTGGACCATCTTTTCCATGCCTTTCTCCTATACAAAAGATCGGATTGTTTCACTTAGCATTTACATTTCTAAATTAAAAATTAAAAGACTCTTTTCTACAATTTTTAGCTAGTACATGCATACATCAGTTATGGTAGTGTTAGGATAATTTCCATGCTTACTTAGTTCAAATAGCTAAATGATAGAATGCAAGGCTAGATTAGTTCTCTTTTGCAAGTAATGTATGTAGATTTTTAGCTAGATATTTTCATGTCATTCCATAACACATTCCCTTCAGCACTTTCATTTTCCTAAAATAGGAAACATTTACTTTCTACATTAATGATAACTTTACATTCACTATGAGTAGTCAAAATCCTTCTACTTAATAGAAGACTAGTTTTAAAAACCCTAGTGGTTTATCGCCCCAGTTGAAAAGTGACAAGAGTAAACAGTTTGATCTACTGTGCATATAACACTGTCACTTCCAAGTTTGTACGAACCCCGGTTGATAAAGTAAAACTGGTATCCGTAGGAGTTACAACATCCTTCCTGCAATACTAGAGCTCACTAGTGTTGTTGGAGAGTGGAGGACTTGTTGGCACTCCTTCCAACCTTGATTGTTTGCCTTTTGGCTCAACTTGGTAGTGGCACTTGGGAGACATGTTTGATCCATTTTCTTAGGTGTTACTATGCTTAGCATAGGTTTGGAGGCATGTACAAATGCTAAAGAAGGTGATCCAATAGGTGGCAGAGGTTATGAACTGAGGGTTCATTGATTTTCCTTATGTTCTTCCCCAGTCACTCCCATGTAGGCTTGTGCATGTGACTGAGAAGCTCCAGTCACTAGAAAGCAAGCTTGTGCGTGAGACTAGTCGAGTGCAGCTAGTGTTGCGCATGCGACTGGGGTTTTTCATGATTTTTTCTCTGCATTCCTTGCACAAATTGGATGAAATTTGACATGGAAATTCCGAGAGGCCTCTAGAAGAATTGGTAAAGGTCAAAAATGGTTTATTAAGTCTGCCAAAGGGTCTGAATGCATTTAATGCACAAGTAGTGATGTTTGAGGATTGATTTTGTCAAATGTGTGCACTCTTAATCTCATGCCCAAGATGAATTTCTCCCTCCATGTTTTGGTTGTGTGTGATATTGATTGAGTGAAGGCTGCATATTTTTAGTATGCTTCAGAGCCATTAGTGTGCTTGATTTCTTCAGTGTATGAGCTCTTATGGCAATGATTTGAGTAGATCTATTTGTTGAAGTGTAGTATTGATGCAAAGCTTCAGATTGCATACCATAGATACAGAGAGTTAGAGCAGAGTTTACGATAAAGATGGAGAGCTTGGTATAACTCCATATTAGTGACTCTCACTTTTTCTTTTGCAAGTGCTGCTAGTGCATTTGGCACATAGCCATTGTGTTGTATGTTGCTAATTGTGGTATGCAACAATTATATTTTGGTGCGAGAGTTTGATATTATGGCGGAATATGAGCTGTGATTTTGTTGTTGGTTGGTGATGGTATTTCAAATTTGATGTGTCCACTATTTTGCTAGAGTAAAGAGCATGTTTGTGGTGTTTTTATTTGATTGATTGGATTGTCTTGCCGCTAGAGGTCATATTTCAGATCTGAATCAAGCTGAGCAGAAAGTCTTGGGATCCAATTTGAAAATAGATGAAATAAGGTCCACATAGAGTAGAGGAGAAGTGACTTCATGGATGTGGATAAGTGATTGCGAAGTTTCATCGAAAGGAACAATTTCTCAATCCAATGGTAGTTGGGTAGTCTAATCGGAGTTGGGCAAGGATCAACTGATAATGGTGGTTTTCAATGGATGGTAGTTCATAGATCAGTTGAGAACATAGTCTTATTGCTGGGTTGTGTTATATTCTTTCCATGACTAGCCCACGTAGTGAACTGGGGGTTTAGAGGGGGCGCGGAGCCCCACCTTCGTTGCGCCCATTGCGCAGCAGGGGGGTCACTGGGGGGTGGCAGCTCCCCTTGTCCGGGGCGGGTAGCCCCCCTCTACGGGGTCCAGGACAGTGCCCCGAGAAAAAAAAAATTGGACCCTATATTAGGTTGGGCGGACCTACCTATGGTTTTTAGTCCATGGTTTTGGACGCGATGGTTTTTGGTCCATGGTATTGAATGTTTCGGCATGTATAAATATGTATTGTAACATTGAAAGGAACATAATGAAAAATCAAGCTAGTAGTCCTGGTTTTGGGATCTAGGGGAAATCTCTGTGTATATGTGTTTTATGTGTTATGCTATCGCATTATTTATTTTCTATGTTTTAGAATTCGTATGCAGGTAATTTTGTATGGGGTTAAAACCTACACTTATGAGATGATCAACAGAATCGAGGCTCTAGGATGATTGGAGTTAGCTGATTGGATATGAGGTAAAGTCTCCTAGCTAATGGGAGTCAACAATATATGTTAAAAGACTATATTTTCTTAATGGAAGATTCAGAGTAGCGGAGCAACAACAAAGGTGGTTTTTTGCTTGGTGAAGAGTTTTCCACCAGATATCTTGTGTCTCTTGTTTGATGGTTTTTATGGTTGTGTTTGATGGTTTTGTTGCTCTCATGGTTGTTTGATTTAGCTACTTATTTTGTTATATTCATGTGATGGTATAAAATGTTGCTGGTTATATGGATGATTCACTAAGTGAAATTTTAACTGATAAATTTTTTAAAAAGATCACACTACTGATTCACCCCCCCTCTCTCATTAGTGCTCAAAAGTTTCAAACTGAGGAAGGAGGGAGGGAGAGGAAAATAGATATGGAGAGAGAGTGAGTATGTTTATGGGGTGAGATAGAGATAAAAGGAAAGACAAATAAAGGGAGATAGAGATATAGATGTAGGATAGTGAAAGGGAAGAAGAGAGAGAGAGATATTAGATGAATGTAAATCATATTAGATGAATCTTGACTAGTAATTTCCCTTTTTTATATTTTCCATGGAATTGACGAGATAAACACAAAAATATTAAATTAAAAAAAATACACCAAATGATTTTTTAACAAAAGGTGTTAAAATCTTGTAATCGATCATACCCACAAACTAAAATAATATGAATATGTGAACTTGTCATGGTCAGAAAGTTTAGAAAACGTGAGATTATTCAGGAAAAATATTGGTAATAACGAGGACGCCTTGAAATCCGGGACGTGATATTTTTTTTTGACGATGCATCCATGAAGGTCGATATAAAAATGCAAAAATTCCCATTGTTGGTCAAGCACGAGATAGATGAAATCGACAGGCACATGTGAGATCCAATTTCCGTCCATTGTTGCTTGATTTGTGTCAAATTGCAAACCAATGATTGTACAGATTAATTCAAGTTGCGGTCCAAATACAGTAGAATCCATGCTTAAAATAACCTAGAGCCCAGGGGAGATTCCGGGTATTATGGCCCACTCTATGTATGAACTCAATAATGCCAACTGAAAGGCATTACAATCTTCATTACCGACATTTTCATTACAATCTCCCCCTACTCATAACTCATCTATTAACAGATCGAACCTGGAGCTTCTTGTTTCTCTTTCTATTCATCTCCTCCCTCGCAATTAGCAGATCGGAACCTCTAGAGCTTATTGTTTCTCTTTCTATTTGCATACACCATTCAGAAATGGCATACCCATCACCTGCATCTTCGTTGCCCCCAAAACACACTGAAATTGAAATTGAAGATCAGGATCTTACTCTCTATTACCCCGCAGCTGCTAACGACTTTGAGGCATCGAGCTCCACCTCCACCTCTGCCGATAACAATGAGAACAGCAGCAGAATATACGGGCACGATGTGTTTATAAACCATCGCGGTCCCGATGTTAAGAAGACGTTTGCCAGTCATCTCTACCGCCGCCTTCTTGTGCATGGTGTGGAAGCCTTTCTAGACATCCAAGAAATGCAAGAGGGAGAAGACATAAGTGCTCAGATAAAAGATGCTATTGCAACAGCCGCTGTTCATGTGGCTATTTTCTCCCCTGGTTATGCGGATTCTCGCTGGTGTCTCGATGAGCTTGTCGACATGTTGGAATCGAAGGCTCCAATCATTCCAGTGTTCTATAACGTGAGACCTGCTGATCTACGGTGGACGGAGAGTGGAGTGTACGCCCGCGCCTTAGACAGCCTTCAAAAGAAGAAGACGCGTGATCCTGAAACTCACGAAGAGAAGCCTCGATACAACTCTAAGGCTATCGAAAATTGGAGAAAGGCTCTTGCTAGTGTTTCAGAAATAAGCGGTTTTGAGCTAGAAGCTTGTGGCTGGTAAGAAATCAACATTCCCGGTATTGTGTTGCTTTTTGCTGGATATTTTAATACTAGTATTAATTAATTTTGTTTGTGAATAACCAGGGACGAGGGGGAGCTGCTAGATAAGGTCGTTGAACGTTTGTTGAAAAATAAAACAGAAAGGCTCTATGTGGCCAAATATCCAACTGGTTTGGATGATTCGCTGAAACGTTTCGCCTTATTCTTATCGCAACAGCCTAAAGAAAAACCTAAGGTCGCAGGGATTGTAGGGTTAGGTGGAATAGGAAAAACGACACTGGCAAAAGCATTATTCAATTCGAAGCATTCATATTATAGTAGAACCTGCTTCTTATGTGATATCAGAGATAATAAATCTTTAAATGGTTTGCGGCGAAAACTTTTCCAGAGCTTGTGTGGATTCAGTAAGCAAATAGACAAGAGTGATCAAGATGTAGAGATGCTTGTAAAAGATCCAACATTATTTTCTAAAGCCTTCCTAGTTTTAGATGATGTAGATAATGTGGAGCAGCTGGATGCACTTTTGCCAGGTGAATTTAAAGATTCCCTTCCCTTAAACTGTTTAATTTTGATTACATCCCGGGACAGGTCTGTACTTTTAAGGTCAGGATTACAAGATTCGTCGATTTATAAGTTAAGTGGCCTTAATACACAACACTCCACAGAGCTCTTCTGCCTCCATGCTTTCTGCCAACCCAGTCCGCGCCCAGGATTTGAAGATATTGTAGATAAATTTGCAAGGGCTTGCAATGGATTTCCTTTATCCTTAAAGTATTCGGGGTGCATCTTTCTGGAAACAGTAACAAAGATTGCTGGGAATACGAATTGAACAGACTTCAGCGCATACTTCCAAGTGAGATACACAACAAACTTAAAATTAGTTTCGATTCACTGGACAAAGAGGAACAAGGTATATTTTTAGATATTGCTTGTTTCCTGGTAGGAGAAGAGAAGGATAAGGGCATAAACATATGGGATCAATCAGGCTGGAAAGGTTCTGTGGCATTTCAAAATCTACAGAACAAATCTCTTGTGGAGGTGGACAGTGAAAATTGCATATATATGCACGATCACCTAAGAGAATTGGGAAGAGAGATGGCTGAGAATTCAGGATTGCGCATTCCTTCTTTGTGGGATCGGACGGAGAGCATGAACATTGGTAACTTGCTGCAGATGTTAAAGCAATCAGCTGTAAGTGCTTCAGTCATTCAAGCCATTAGAGAGTTTAATCAATATTAAACAAAAAAAAATGTATCAGATGTTTAAGTTGTTTAATGTTTTTAAAGAAGCACGATGTTAATTCTTGACCGTTTTTACAGAATCTCTATGTTTTAATCCTTCACTGTTATTTAAATTGTCAACAGGAAATAGAAAAAGTGCGCGGAATTAGGATGGTCCCTGGTACAGATGTTGGAAATGATGAGCACAAATATTATGCATCATTGCGGTCGGATGTGCCATGGTTCAAACGAAGGATGCATGAGCTGCTGGCGAACGGCGTTATGAAGCTTTCCAATAGACAGTACACTAGTATTACTGTGAATTTGTGGAACTTGCAATTTCTTGTTACTGAAGATCATCTATTGGAATGCATTTTGAGTACGGTGCGTTTGCCAAATCTGAGATGGCTGCGCTGGTACAAGTGTGGCTACTCTTCGCTGCCTCCGTGGATTCCGATGGAGAATTTGAGAGTTTTACACGTGGTGGGGAGTTCATTGAAAATATTGTGGCAACGCGAAGCGCAGGTAAATATGAAATTTGTTGAAGAGTTTCTGCATATTCACTCTGGATATATTGCACTATAAAGTTGAAATATCTGTCTTTATTTTGGTTGGAACACGTGAATATCCTGCAGGCACCTCAGCAGCTGCGGGTGTTAGAGATTTGGGCTCCTCTCTTAAAGTTTCCAAAGTCCATTGGAAACCTGGAGTACCTCGAACATATTTACATCAATTTACCCCATGAAAATAATCTGACATCACTGCCAGAGGAATTTTGTCAGCTGTTGTCTTTGAAGCGTTTTGAGTTGATAAATGCCTGGAAAATGAAGTCACTGCCGTTTTCCATTGGCAATTTGACAAACCTGGAATACCTAAATCTTTCATTCTGCCGCAGTTTGAAGAGACTTCCCAATTCCTTCGAGGATTTAATTAGCCTTAAACATCTTGATCTAAGAGGTAGCGATAAGTTAAATATCTGGATCAAAACCCTTCCAGGGGGAAAGGAAAGGCTAAAGGAAATCATGATCTTGGCGCGGATAACGTGGGCGGAAAGAGGGGAGGCGAGGGAGAGGCAAAGGGATTGGGAGAGGGAGATGGCGATAGAGGTGGAGAGGGAGAGGGCGAGGTTGGTCGGGGAGTGGAAGTGGGAATGGGAGGCCAGCGAGTGGAAGGCGAGGGAGATGGCGAAGGCGAGGGAGAGAGAGGCGATGCAGAGGGCGAGGAAGAGGGAGAGACAGGCGATTCAGAGGGCGAGGGCGAGGGAGGTGAGGGAGAAGATGGCGAGGCAGATGGCTAAGGAGAGGGAAGGGAGAGAGAGGGAGGCGTGGAAGAGGACAGCGAGGGAGAGGGTAACGACTGACGGGAAGCGGCGGGTAGAGGAGGAGGAGGAGTGGTGGGCGGCCGGCGGAACGGAGGGGGAGGAGATAATGAACCATGGGCGGAGTTCTGCGGAAGCTCAGTTACAGCCTCTCCAGCTTCCACGGTCCCTCCAAGAACTACATATAGCAGAATTTCCCAGTACTATTGAAAACCTCCACAATTTGGAAGTTCTGGAATTCCGAAGCTCTTTGTTGAAAATGCTGCCTTCGATTGGGTCCCTAAGGAATTTGAAGGAACTGAGACTGGTTGATTGCCAAGGATTAAAATGTTTGCCGGATTCTCTCGGACAGTTGACCGAGTTGAAAGTCGAGTCTTGTTATGGTCTAGTCGAGGTTGGAACATTGCCGAGTACGCTCATCCAGCTGAGCTTGATTTCTTGTCATAATTTGGAGAGAATACATGGTCTTTGTGGCCTTGCCGAACTTCAAACGCTAAACATTAGCGGGTGGAGAAAAGTGGAGGAACTGACAGGTATTGAGACATTGGTGTCTCTGGAACAGTTGCGGGCATCTGGATGTGAAAAGCTGAAGAGAATACAGGGGTTGGGGCAGCTAACAAAGCTTAAACTTCTGGATGTTAGTGGATGCTATTGTATAGAAGAGCTGGAAGGTGTTGAACATTTGAAGTTGCTAGAAAAGCTTGATGCCTCCGACTGTCCCCATCTGTACTGGGATGGGAATGTACTAGAAGCGCTGCCCGAAAGATTGAAGGAAGGAATGCTCTACATTTGAAAATCAAAACCTAAAGAACGCAGCTTTTGCAATGACAACAGTTAGTCATCAGTATGCAGGAGAGATTTCCTCCAGTGTGCCCTGTGCCAGAGTAAAGAGGTAAACTAGTTTATTTGTAAACTAAATACTGCATAGAAGAATATTGGAATCAGCACATTGCCTATGTTATTCACAAAACTGCTATTGTTTATTTAAAATTTTCCGTTATATTTTTTTATTTCATTTTATTTCATCCGTCTGGAAAAATATAATTAGAAGGAACATGAGCTGTCTTCCACATCATAGGTTCACATCCGCTTCCTTCCGCGAGCAAGATCATCTCTTTATTGGCTCGAGGATCATCTCCACATAACTTCACAACACAATGATTAGATTAGGATTATAATCAACAAAATTATAACTTTGATATCTTTCTTGGTTTCTTATATTCGCAGCGCTGTTGTTATTACAGCATTACCTGGATAAATATGGCTTTGTTTTGTAAGTAACTTTTATGTTTAATTTCTTGAGTCCGATGGTGAAATTAACATAAAGGTTATTGAATAAAACGTTCACAGGTGAAATTGATATAAAGATTATTGACCCAAAAAAAATCAAAAAGTGGTAGAATATAAATATTATTAATACAATTATACTAGTAAATGTAGTTTTGATATATGGGGATTGATTTTATTTTCATGCATTGAATAGTGTATAAAAAGTTGAAAATGTTGTTATCAATGTATATCAACCACAGTACTAATTATGTGGTTGTGCTAGTAGGCAACCCATTTGTGTGGGGCAGATTTGTAGATCATGATTGATTATCGCTCATGTTCACTGACTATAGTTAAAAATGGTTGAAAAAGGTTGATCGTAGTTGACAATGGTAGCTAAGGGTTGTTAATGGTTTACGAGGTTAATCTAGGCTGAAGACGATTGATTAAGGTTGACCATAGTTGATTGAGATTGACCCTGGTGAATCATTAATGTAACAATGTATTTATGGTACATTATTATAATAATGTTACATTAATGTTGATGATTGTTTCATTGTTACACTCATGTTACATTTATGTTAACCATGGTTGAGATGTTATAGTAATGGTTGAAAATAGTTGACAAGGTTGACCCTTTAGAGCTTCAGGTTTCTACTTCTATTTGCATACACCATTTAGGAATGGTATACCCCTCATCTGCACTTCATTTCCCCCAAAATACTTTGAAATTGAAATTTAAAATCAAGCCCTTCCTCTGTCTTAGCCCACAACTGCTAATGACTTCTCGGCGTTGACCTCCACCTCCACTAGAAGCATCCAAACAACTAGGATGAAAATTTGGCATATATAAAACTCATATAACAAAAGAATCTACACTTCTAATGTGAAGTGCCCATTTGAAACTTGTTTCAAATATTTTCCACCTTCATCGCGAGACATTGCATATGGAAAACATAGAGGAGTGAAGAAGGATCTTACTAAGGTAGTAAGGATGCAAAGTGATTCAAAGTGCGAGATAGAGTATGCTTACAATTGAACAAGGAAAGGATACAAGGTCCTATTAAGAAAATCACGATTCTGCGATATGACCCCTTTGAGAAACTGGAAAATGTGGGAGATAATGCCTATAGATTCAATATAGCCTCATACATGCACATTTACTTAGTGGGGAAAGTAGAGAATCTAAAACTCTATGAGCCTTCCATGCTACATCATGAACATGAACAACTCTTACCCTGTTTAGAGGATGTGGCACTAGATGCTCAAGTCGAGTTGATAGAGGACACAATTTTACAGAAGAGGTCCATAACTACAAGGCATGGAAAACATGGATTTTGGCAGATTAGGTTGAAAGGATAACTTCCCGGTAAGTTTAAATGGTACACTCGAGAGAGAGTTTAGGAAAATTTTCCTCATCTCATTTAGTGGAATCTTTTGGTGACCAAAATCCACCCAAAATGGGGAGGTATGATTCATATTGAACCATTATATTATTTTTCATTGATATTGATGTTTTCAAGTTGGAAAAAGTGGAGGAATTAGCTCAAGGTGTCCTTTTTATTGCCAAGTCCTAGTTTGGTGAATTGGGGTCTAAAACCTTCCTGAAGTTGTTTGAAGCATTAAATGACATTTTTGGGTTAAAAGTTTCTCACTTAATTGTGGCACCCCATAAATATATTCTACTCACATATACATTTCCAATGGTGTAAGAATCACCTTAATCAAAGTATGTATGCAAAAGTTATGATACTAAGAAATTGACCTTCTTGTTTTGTCCACCGTGATCCAATATGATGCCAAGTTAGTACCCATTATTCATGGAACATGGGATAGCCATGTGATCATTATGAATAACACTTTAGAAGAGTCCATATTGTAGCTCTAGTTAAGAGTTGAAAGATCAAACTTAACCACTAGTAGGTTATTTGATTATGTTATAACTTGGCCACTAGGAGGAAAAGGAGTTCCATTTTACTTGAATGCATTTTGTTCCATAGATAAGCCAAGTAGGCAAGAGTGGATAGAGACATAGAGAGAGAAAACATAGAGGGATTAGGCACTAGAGCATCACATGGGCCATAGGTCTCACTTCTTTGTAAATGCATCCATTCTCATTCAAAGAAAGAGAAAGTAAAGCAAACCCACCTTCCAGTTGGGTTTTTATCGCAGAAGGGTTTCCTAAATCATATATTGTGTTATTATGGTTGTGAGTATTTTTCTATTCTTTATTCTTCGCATTTTATGTATTGTATGCATGAAAACAATTACTTAGTAAATTTGAGTCTAAGGAAAATAACCATCATAGTATATTTTCTAGTCTTTTTATATAATTTTATCATATCTATTGTGATGAATTGTTGAGTGGAATATACACAACAATTTACACATCAATGTGAGGATGTAAAAATCCCATAACATCAAAGGTTTTACTTTTTTTTCCAAGAATAAACAAATCCCCTCAATGAAATGCTAACAATGTATCAAAATATAGAAGGATCTCCACATTGGGCCTAAGTTGCCATATATCAAATAAAACTTTCCTCCATTGCATATGGGATGTCCCCCTATTTCTTTTGATCATTGCCATAGGAATGATTAAACTGACCTTAATCCATTGACTCCCAAGGATGCCCATATTTAACGAGGTGGATGACAAGTATATGAAATAGTAAAACCATATTGACATCTTTCATTATCCAAATTTACACATACTAGTATCTCCTTTCTACAGGGTTGACACACACCAAAGGTCAAAAAAATTATCATTCGTGAGGTACACGATAGAGGCACTTCTAATAATACCTCACTTATCCTTCTCGAGCACACTTGAAACTCAAAATGAATCAGCTAAATAAATCCAAGAGTTCTCATGATTCTCAATTACACACCGCATTTGTTGCGAGATTACCCAACATTGAAAAAGTATAAAATCCTTGTTAGCCAAGTGCTTTTCTAGCGCATACAATCCAGAGCATGATTGAAGATACATGCATACGAATGATTATCCTTTTTCCTCCCTCTACACACTACCCATCTCCATAACATGCCACAACAAATAGATCATACTAAACCCATATGAGGCAGGGAGATAACTAATTATCATTTTATTGCCTGAGCCCACCTCTATTACAACAGACATAATAATGACATTGTGCAAGACCCAAATGAGGTAGTGAAATAACTAACTATCAATTCATCGAGCATCCCTTTAAAACATGTCATTGCATGTGATATATTTTAATAGAGTATCATATTTCAAGAGGCCCTTTATGGCAAGTGGTCCAAATTGATAAAGGGCCTTTGCTTATATGAATGCATGTGATTAATTTCATGGAATTACGCATAGAAAGACTTGCACATTTACATTTAACTTATTTGGTTATAAGATAAACATAGTATAAGTTCATGAATTAAAATAAATTTTATCATGTTCAAAATATTCTTCAACCTATTATCATGAAAAAGAGAACCAATAACTAAATGGTTTGTGAGAATCTTGCAGTCTCTAATGATTATAAGAGAACATAACTTGTTTATCAATATGGACATAATATAATTCATAATATAATTGGATGAATTAGAATAAAGTCAAAATAAATTTTATCATGTTCCGAATATTCTTCAACCTATTATCATGAGGAAAGGAACCAATAACTAAATGGTTTGTGAGATCTTGGAATCTCTAATGATTATAAGAGAAGATAACTTGTGGGTATTTGCTAAAGGCCATCCTTAAAACCATCCATAAAATTTTCCTTCGTTATTAAAAAATAATCCAAAATCCTATGCACATGAAATTTTTAAGTTCTAGAAACGAAAAATAACTCCAAAACTTGTTACCTCGGTTTAAGTAAATCGTTTAAGTAAGTAAAATTACAAAATAATAATTCAGTCCTTTTCTTTTAAAAGGAGATTAATAAAAATAAATTAAAACACAAGTATATATAAAAGCAATACATATTTAATTTATAAATTTATAATTGCTACATTTTTAATAATTTTCCCTGATATTAACAAGATAGACACCATGTAATTACCCAATGATTTTTTAAAGGTGTTCAAATCTTGTAATTGATGATAACCACAAATAAATAATATGAATATGTACACCTGTTATTAGACGACTTCGACTTTGATACAGAATAAAACCACCATATGGTCAAAAAGTTAGAAGAAAATAAAAGGTTATTCAGCCAAAATATTGGTAATAATGATGAATATAACAGGCACGTCTTTACAGCTGGAGCGTGATAAATTTTTGTTTTGACGATGCGTCCATGAAGGCTAGTATTAAAATGGATAAAAACTCGATTGTTGGTCAAGCACGAAAAAAAGAAATCGACAGGCACTTGTGAGATCCAAATTTTTTGTTTTGACGATGCGTCGATGAAGGCTAGTATTAAAATGGATAAAAATTCCATTGTTGGTCAAGCACGGAAAACAGAAATTGACAGGCACATGTGATATCCAATTCTGTCGGTTGTTGCTTGATTCGTGTCAAATTGCAAACCATATCAAGGTGATTGTACAAATTAATTCAAGTTGGAGTCAAAATACCGTAGAATCCATGTTGAAACTGCATCAAGAGCCCAGGGGGAGATTCGGGTGTATTATGGCGCACTGTATGTATGGGTCCAATAATCACGTCTTACAGGCTTAATGCGTGTATATATATCTCTGCATTCTACTGATATTTTCATTACAATCTTCCCCCAACTCATCTCCTCCCTCTCATTGAGCAGATCGGAACTTCTAGAGCTTCTTGTTTCTATTTCTATTTCTATTTGCATACCCACCACCTGCATCTTGGTTGCCCACAGCACACACTGAAACTGAAATCGAAAGTCCGGGTCTTCCTTCCTATTACCCCGCAGTTGCTAACCACTTTTGAGGGTCGGCCTCTGCCTCCACCTTGGCTGATATCTACGGGAAAAATTTAAACTGGGTTGTGGAATGAGCCTCTCACCTCAATTAAGTCATATGGACAACTAACTAAAAATGCATAGCATATTTTTTTTCTTTTTTATTATAGCCAACATTGCTTTTGTATTTGGATAATATTCTATTTTTATTTGAAGAGGGACAGACATACTTACACATTGCCTTCACAATGGGCTGTAGGAAGGGCCTCTCGCCTTAACCAAGAAATGCAAGAGGGAGAAAACATAACTACTTAAATAAACATTTCTATTGCAACAGCCACTTTCCATGTAGCTATTTTCTCTACTAGTTATGCGGATTCTCGCTCGTGTATAGATGAGCTTGTCGACATGTTTTTTCTTTTCTTTTAAAGCAGATTCAAATGTTTTCTATTAATAACTATGAGTTTTACATTGACCACATATAGCCATTGGCATCCCAAAAAGACTAACTTGGGGTGCAAGCTCCAACTAAGTAAAACAAGCTAAGCACCATTTCTAACTAATATACTGGAACCTTGGGTCCTACAAAAACAAAGGACAAAAACATAAGACCAAGGGATTGACATCATAATATATTTATAGGCCACTGTGAGTATTGTCTAAGAAATATATTTACCAATGTAACAAGATGTGCTCCATAAGCATACTAGAACTAAAAAAATTGCACCTTCAGAAAGAAAAACACCATTTAAAAACTTGCATAGAAGGCTTGAAACCAACATTCACTGCCCCTCTGTAAAATTCAAGACCAAATTCTTTGCCAGTTGAGGAAAACAATGGTGCTGACCACCATATCACTAGAAAGGACACCAAGGGTGCCTCCAAGAGTTCCAGGATGTAATGTGATAATACCGCCAGAGGTAGTCAAAACGCTGAACCATCAAACCCCTCATTAGTCCGATATAATAACTGGAGAAAGAGGAAATGAATTAGCAGGTGGAGAATTTATTATTGCAAGGGCATCAGTGAGCTCCTCAATCTCATACTTAGACTTGAAGACCACATATTTTTCAACCCTGCTCAAACATGACACAATATCATCCAAGGTGAAGCGTACATTCTGAAGAATTTGTTTAATATCATCTTGTCCTATAAAAAGTTTATAATTATCCACTTTCCCATCTCTAAGGACCATGTGGAGGAGGGTATCCCTTTGTTGTTGCACTACAAGAGAATGTAGAGAGTGAAGTCTTCATTTTCTTAAGTTCCTCGGACCAGGAATCCATTTGAGGCCATCTCCTCACACCAAAGAAATACGGACGATCGCCAAACTCCTTTGGTTCAGGTGGAGCATTTCCCTCCTACCTCCCAGAGGGACTGAATCAAAATAATTTGAAACTAACTCTCAACCAAACAATCTTCGACAATGAGAGGTAGAACTGCATGCACTTCCTCTACAACTTGTAATTCTTTGTTGAAAAGGCATAGTTATAGAGAGAAATAAGTAATTCGCAAGAAATTGGGAAAAACAATGACCATCAAGACAAACAAAGAAACAAGCCCAAGACTCTTCGAATCTTGACCAAAGAACAAGTAGTTCATCTCCTAAACTCCACAATTGGAACCCAAAAATAGTACGAGGTAGACAAACCTGACAGATTGCAATTAGACAACCCTCAACATAGACTGGTCAGTTGCACTATATGGTAGAAAGCGCGCTTTAGGGTAAAATATACCAGACAATCGACATCTAATATGTAGAGGAATATTAAAAAAGGAGTTACGACGGAAGCTTGAGACGCGCCAATTTCCCAACACAAAATGAAACCCAAAGTCAAAAATACAAGAGACATAAGACACTTGAAACCCATATTTCATTATTAAACTAAAAGAGAGATTGCAACCATTAAAACCATACAGAGAAATTGCCAAGATACCATACACCAAAAACCAAGACTAGAGAGTTAAAAGAAATACCCACAGAATCAGTTACCTAGAGTGCCGAGGTGGATAGAACAACCACCAATTCGAAGGTCAGCACAATCGTTGTATTGGGAAAAAGCAAAATGAAAAAAATTGACCCAATTTGGTGCTCCTAGAACTGAAGAAAAGGCATTGGACATATGTTGTCTTGCCATTAGAACAAGACATACTAGAAAATTTACTAAGGGAAGTAAACAAGCATCCTAGACATTCAGAGAGTACTGCAACTAAGAACCATAAGTAGCTAGGTGAGGAGACCTCCTCCCACCACTCCATATAATGTCACACATTCACCACCCTTCAACTAGTAACCCCATGCATTTATAATGAGAGGACGTTAGTTGATGACTCGAAGCAAGAGAACAATTACTAGAACATGCCAGGATCAGGAAGGGACATGTGTTAAATGTGGAACATATTTTAAAACAAAACTTCATCTCATGGCTCATTGATCATGATTGAATCACTATATTATTTTTCATCCATCTCGATGCATTCAGAGAGGGACTGTTTTGACCGGTGGGACCCAATTTGGCAAAACGAGCTCTGAAACCTTTCGAGAGCGTTTTGAGGCATCAAACGATAGTTTTTGGGGGTAAAACTTTTGGTGGGCTCCAGTATTTCAGCAATAATGCTGCAGCTCCTAGGACTCCCTTCTTTACTTGTATCAACTCGGTAGTTCGTAACAAACTTGGAAGCCATGGTGCTATATGCACAAGTACTAGCTCTTGTTGCAGGCTGTCACTTGATCAACTGGCACAAGTCCGCTAGGAGCTTAAGCCAACTTATATGAGCTCTTAGAAGAAGCTTTTAACTTTGATGAATGAAAGCTAACTCAAAAGGGCTATTCTACTTGTAGAAAGAAGATGAAAGCTGAAAGGAAACACAAACCCTAGCAAACCCTAGTTTTACCCATTAACCCTACTGGTGTAAGAAAAGAGATGAAAGTTGCCGAAATGGATGACATTGACTCTTGGAAAGGTAAAATGCATGTGACTAAGCTGCTTCTAAAGTAAAATCTGAAAACAACATCTTTTTGTATTTTTGAGTAATCTTGCAGAATTATTATGCATGTGCTTTAACTGTATTCGCTGTGCAGAGGTTGATTGGCGAAAGGAAATGGAGCGGGCGCTTGTAGGAGGTTGGGAAGGTGAGAAGAGGGTCTAAGGGGTCCCTAGCACCCTTCCAGAGAGTTTCACAGTGATCAGATCTCAAGAAACCGCTTTCGTGAGCTTCTACAGGAAGTCTGCAGGGGTTCTACAGGATGTCTTGTAGCTTCTACAGGATATTCTATAGCTTCTATAGGTTGTTCCGAAAAGAGCATTTTGGAGGGTTGATGGAGGAAAAACGGTGGGAAAGTGGAAATGGAGGTTGGATAAGGATGTTAAGGGGTCTAGGACCTGGTGAATAAGGATAAGGAGCGATTGGATTTGTTCGAGGATGGAGGGAGCAATGATGCACAAGAATGTAGAAATTAGGGCAAAGTGGGAAGATGAGGAAAATGAAGGGTAAGAATCTAAGTTCGGGGATGGAGCAGGTTGGATTGATGGGGTAAGGGTAGGGAAAGAGGTATTACAGATGCTTTGCACACTATTTCTCAGGACTGATTGAAGAAAGACTAGAAAAACCAAAGATCTAGCTATTTTGACATACTTTGACCTAAAAACCAGAAACATGATGAACAGAAGTTTATTGGTAGAAAATCATGCAAGATAACTATGGAAACTAAGCAAGAACAAATTATAAACATGCAAGTACAACGGGTATCAACTTTCCTAACTAAAAATATAACATTAGCAATTGCATGAAGAGGCAAAAACAATGTTTCTGTGGCAACAAGCACACCTTGGTCTCAGCTCATGGTCCCGAGGAGGGAGAGATGAGATCAAGGATTGATTGGTGGCCTTTTTCGAAGACCTTTTCTGTTACCAAAAGATCAAATCAACCTGAAGCATGAAAATATATTTTAATCATCAAAAATGACCTAAGTAACAAAACAAGAGTTTAACCTAAATAACATATTTTATTCTAAGAATGCAGTAAAGACACATAAAAGTACACAAAGGAGGTACTGGGAACTTGGGTTGGGCCCAACCCCAAGAGCTACAGCCTCCTAAGAAAGATTAGAGCTGGTGCAAAGATGGATTCATCTTTATTGATAAAAAAATAATAGTTACATCCCAATAACTGTCTACAAGAAAAAGCTTGAAAATGTGCTGAAATGCAGAGCTAACGTAGCCTAAAAAATGACTAATATCTAACTAAAATCGAACTAAAAAATTACTAACTTCTGACCAACCCAAATGAGGCCCTAAGCCCTCTTATTTATACAAATTGAGGACCCCAACAGTCCTCCTAAACTTTAGGGACTCGGCTGCCAAAACTTGCAGTTAACTGTAACTTTACTAGCCCTTGCTCTGCTGCCCTTGTGATAATCGATGTGGTGGCCCTTGAACTCCATGCTGCTGGTGGAGAATTCGAGGTAAGGACTCATAAATGAAGGGGACACCTTCCTAAAAATCCTCTTCACGAATTTGGCTGCCAAGTGCTCATTTAAACCTTTGATTTTGTCTCCAAAATGACCAAAAAGACTGCATAAAGCACACATTAGACTTGTTGGCATAATGACTAACCCAATTCACTCTATTAGCATAAATATAATAAAAAACATGCAATAAATTAATGAGAATGGTGGATTAAGTCGAATTACGAGGCTGAATGAGCCCATATAATTACCCATTTCTTGGGCTCATCATCAGCCCCCTACTGAAAGAGTTGCTCATCCTCTGAGCAACTAATCTATCTCTTTATCTTTGATGGCCCTGGTGGCCTCCTTGTCATCCCAAGTTTCTGATTGGTCTACTCATGTGTGCCATAAAATCCTGCCTTCTTGTCCATGTCCTTCCATTGTTCCTCCTAGTCTGTTTGTTTGAATTCTTGTGCTTTTCCTGTTCTGTCTCTTCATCCTTTTCCTCTTCTATTTTAGTTTCTTCCTTTTCCTTTTCTTGTCTTGCTGAGTCATTAGTTGCTTCATCTTCTCCCTCTTTCTGCTCTTCTTCCTCACTGTCAGAAGGACTGATATCATAGGTTAGGGCTTTTATGTCACTTTCTGCTGTCATGTACCCGACGACTTCCCAACTAGGGAGTCTGAATGTATGGAGGGCTTCTTGGTATTTAAGATACAATGCATAGGATCTAGCTGGTTGTCTTCATTGCAGGGCTTCTATTGCCTAGCTAGCCGTGCAGGGCATCTGGGCTTCTCTCTCTTGCAACTGTTGTTGCAACATCAGTATTTCATCTACTACCCGAGACTCCCTCTCTTGCTGCTGCTTTATCCTCATTTCAACATCAGGCTATGTATCTTCCCTTGGCTACTGTTCCTCTACTATTTCCTAACCTGCGAGGGAACCTTCCTGTAGTTGTTGCTCTTCAGAAATCTGTGTTATGTCTGCTCTTTTGAGTTTCCTATAGAGAATTCTTAGCTTCCTGTAGAACTGTCTTGAGTCCATCATCTTAATTCTATCTCTCTAGTGAAGGTTTTTGGCTTCCTCGTTCATAGGTGATGGTTATCTTTGAAGGAGAGTCCTCATTTTGTTTAGTTGTGGTGTCCTCAATGATAATTGGCTCCCTTGACTGTGGCTGGGGTCTGCCCACTTTGATCCGTGTGCTTCTCCTTGCTTTAAAGTACATGGAGGTTTGCCTCTTTCGCTTCCCTTTTTGTTTTGGAGGTGTGCTTAACGCAGCAAGTGTAGTTGTTGCCTCCCTGGCCAATATCTCAAGTGATTTCTCCTCTTGCTATTATGTTTCCATTCTTCCTGTAGAAATCCCTATGTCAACTATTTCTGTTTGTTTTGCTGGATGTGTCTTTTCCTTTTATTTCTGTGTGTCTGCTTTGGCTGTGACATCCTTCAAGTGGACTTTTTTAGCCCTCTCTGCCCAGAATTCGGCTGTCTATTTACGAAAGGAAGAATTAGGTTTCTACGGACAGAGTAAAAAGCTCAATTTTTCTTCTCAGCACACATACAGACATGCAAGTTCAAAATTTTACATACACAGGTTGGCCCCCACAGTTGCATATCTTCTCTACAGGAGAATTTTAAAGACAAGAAATGCGGAGGAGAATCTTGATGTAGACACAACTGAGAAACTTAGTGCAACACACAGGCAAACGTTTTATTTCCAATTCACGGGCAAATTTTTCACTGATTTTCCAATCTCATGCCATGTTCAATTCACCACTTTTCACAAACAAATCATGCACAAAGAAGCTTACCCGATCCTACCTTGTTTTGAGCTTGAAGTTTGCTGAAAATCCCAGGTTTTCTTTTTGCATGGCTGTTTTTTGCGTTTCTTGTATAAGGCTCTCGTTTCCTGTAGAATGAAACTGCGCTTCCTGTATAGCTCGATAGGTGGGAGATTTAAAAAGAAACGACAGAAATATCAAAAAATCAGGTAGGAATCTTGCAGAGGACCACTGGTTAGCTTATCTGGAAGTGGTGGACGCGTGCTTCAGTTGTGAATGTCGTGAAGGTGCAGTGAACAAAGAGTGGTGAGAGTTTCAGCCGAGCATCGTTTAACTGCAGCGTGATTCGTGTGAGAAGATGAGGTGGTCGGATGTGCATTGGCCCCATGTAGACTGCAGTGCTGTTATGAACTGTATGTTCTCTTCTTGTTAATCACTTGTCATCAGTTGCACTAGAGTTCAAACAGCCAACGCTACTTGTTTTTTTAAATTTCACGTAAGTTGACTATACACGTATGTTGCATGATTTATGGCTGAGCACTAGAGAACTGGACAAGGCATTGTCTGAACTGGACGAGGGTGGCCAGTTAGCTAGCCACCGATCTTGTTTAATTCCAACCATCTCATTGTTCACGCAGTTCTTAAATTACATTCATGCAACAGAGGAATGGGTTTAGTCACATACCTGGAAGTCAAATGTCCTCGTCCTTTTGCTACTGCATGCTCATATTCTGTGGATGCATGTTGGTCTGTTTGCTAATACATGGCTTATTTCCTGGTGCAAGTATCCTCTGGCTGGACGTACGCTGCAGGAGCCTACTTCAACGTTCACATTTGCACCCTCATGCTGTTGATGCTGAATTTTTACAAGACAACAACTTGTTTTCTCCATAGCTCCCAAACGATAGATCGGATTGACCTGAAACTTTCTGAGCATGCTTCTATCATTGTTATGCACCTCCCATAGCAAAATTGTGGTCAATGGATGCACGGATATCGAGAAAAACTGAAAATGGCTGAAGATGACAAAGGTCAATTTCTCGGAAACCGTGCATCAGAATTGGCTGAAACTGCTTGGGTAGGTTACTATCACCTATATGCATCTCCCCATGAAACAAGTTTTGAAATGGATGCACGGATATGGAGAAAATGCAAAAATGGTTGAAGGTGATGGAGGCTAATTTCTTGGAAACCGTGCACTAGAATTGGCTGAAATTGCTCGGGCATGTTGCCATCATCCCTATACAACTCCCCATAAAACGGTTTTGTAAATGGATGCACGGTTTTCACGTGAGGGAAAAAACAAATTTCTGTTCTATGTATTTTTGCTTCAAAGCATTCTGCAGTTTTTTTGCACAGTAAGAAAAAACGAGCTTGGGCTATAATGCAGACTTGGAATTGATGGGAGAGAGGTTTGAAGATTGTAGGAGGACTTATGAACCCTTTAGGAAGCTATCATGTTCGCCAAACTCCCTTTTTGAAATCCATTTCTAGCTTCCTGTAATTTCTACAAGAACTTCCTATAAAACACCTAGTTTTTAGGAAAGAAGCACAATGAGATGGAAAAAATAATGGAGAAGGGTGAGGGATGGAAACATGGATGTTTGCTAGCCTCATGGACATATTCCCGGCCTTCGGGTCCTCTTCAAAGATCAATTTTGGCTTTTTCGTAGGCTTCCTGTAGAAGACACAGAACTTCCTGTAGAAGGCACATAACTTCTTCTGTCTTTGTTTTGAGCGATCCTCCTAACCTGCAATGTCCTTGCTGCAACCTGCAATTATTCAATGGAAATTAGGTTTATTTTTCTTTTTCTTTCTCTCTTTTTTTTTCGAAAACAACTAGGGCGCCTCATGGAGGTTTTCACCCTAATTGCCTACCTTGGGCACCTCCAAGGGAGGTTTTCAGCCAGGGATCTTATTCTCTTTTTATTTTCTTTTCTTTCTAACCCATTGACCGCCTCATGGAGGTTTTCAATCAATCAGCCAATCTAAGGCACCTTCGATGAGGTTTTCACCTTGGATTTTTATTTTCCTCTTATTTTCATTTTTTTTCATTTTCTTTTTTCTTTTTTCCTACCCTACCCTACTTGAAAGAAAAAATCATTTTCAAGTATAAGAATACTTCCAATGGAGCCATGTGCACATTGAGATTAGAGACAAAATGATGTGGAGGCTTGAAATGCATGCTTCGATAGGGATCCAGATTTCAGAGACCAAATGATTTGACTTTGAAGGGATCAAGCATAGCTGAGGAAGAGAGTACTGCTGCAACTTAGTGACCGTCCGAAACCATATCTCAATATAGCTCTGATATCCTTGGTACTTTTACTAATCTAGATCATGTTTCATGTCACCTTCTACCATGACCTTCTCATCTTCCTCTTTTCGCTGATTTTTATCTTGAATACATGGATGATTTGATGGTAACCATGAGGGAACTCTCTCGATCTCATATTTTGATGCCTTCTCTTCATCAAGTTCAGCCCATGGTTCTTCGATCTTTTCTTTTGAATCTTCTTCTGCTGGATGTGGTCCTTCAATGCTTTCAATATAGTCTCTTTTTTGCAATACTCTTCCTGAGCTATGGTGAATATCATTGAGCTCAAGAGGAGTCGTTTGGACATGTTGTGCCTCAGCTTTGCAATTGGGTTGAGCTATTCCAATGTGCGGGTTTGGAAATGGTGGTACAAGTAGTTCAGTGGGGGTGTATATTTTAGATGGATGTGGATGGAGTTGTGGTTGGGCAGGTGATGGAGGAAAAGGAGCGGGAGGAGAGTTGTACTGGGGCCTCCACTCCTAATGAGGTGCATTCCACTGAGGCTGTGGATGAGCATAGGGGTGAAATGGATGAGCAGCTGGTTGAGCATGATATTGAGGAGGATAGGACCAAGGAGGGGGTGTGGACCAAGAAGGATGAGCAGGGGGACCCCAACAAGGCATGGAAGTGGCTTGATAGGGGTTATAATAGGTCTGGGATGTCCCTTGCATTCCTTGTTGGTAAGTTATGGGTCCATGTGGCCTCCTTTGATTCATATAATAGAGTGGTTTAATGACTCCTTTGGCCCTCTGATATGCAGTTTTAATTCTGAGCAAGGAAGGGAACTGATTCATAGGATGGTCTCTTTCATAGACAAAACAAACTTCTATGGAGTGCAATGGACATTCGTTCCTCGGATGCTTTCTAGTGCGCTTGGGATAAAAGATGGCCAAAGCCCTCTTGGCTTCCTCTTGCTTCCTTTGGATTTGTAAGGTATCCAGTTGCATGGCAAGAAACTGCCTCATCTCGCTCTTAAAATCTTCCATCAGATTTTCATATTCATCTCTAGGGATTGGGTTGGAAGAAAAGGTACTACTCCCAACATTTCTGTTTCCAGTCATTTGCTCCAGAGGAATGTTTTCTTTTTCTTCTCCCCCAGAGGTTCTTAAAATATGTCTTGCTATCCCCCTAGGGGTCTTTCTTAATCACAGCCATCGAAGAAGAGAAGGTTGGCTGTGTGAAGCAGTGGGGGTGTTGTGCAAACATTTTTCTAACTTATCTCTACTCCTACAAGGCATGAAAGGAAATATTTTTGGTTGATTTTTGTTTTTTTATGCTTGTACCTGCAAAAACTAAAATAGATTGAACTACAACTAGCTAAAATCTATCTTGCTGAAATCAAAATGCGGAATTGAAATGAAAGCAAGAAAGGACTAATCTATTTTGTTGAAATGAAATTGTAGGAATGAAATGCTAGGCTATGCTTGCAGAATTGAAATTGCGGAATTGAAATGCTATTCTATGAAAGTGGGAAATGTCTAATCTACTTTTGTGGAAATGAAATTGCAGAATGGAAATGAAACAATCTACTCTACGCTTGCTGAAATAAACTACTTAGTAGAAGGTTGCAGTAGAAAATAGAAGAAAAGTAGCAATCCCCAATACTCTGACGCTTCCCCGGGAACGACGCCAAAAAGATGGTGGGCTCCAGTATTGCAGCAATAATGCTGCAACTCCTGGGACTCCCTTCTTTACTTTTATCAACCCGGTAGTCCGTAACAAACTTGGAAGCGACGGTGCTATATGCACAAGTACTAGCTCTTGCTGTAGGCTGTCACTTGATCAGCTAGCACAAGTCCGCTAGGAGCTTAAGCCAACTATTACAAGCTCTTAGAAGAAGCTTTTAACTTTGATGGATGAAAGCTAACTCAAAAGGGCTATTCTACTTGCAGAAAGAAGATGAAAGCTGAAAGGAAACGCAAACCCTAGCAAACCATAGTTTTACCCATTAACCCTACTGGTGCAAGAAAAGAGATGAAAGCTGCCGAAATGGATGCAATTGACTCTTGGAAAGGTAAAATGCATGTGACTGAGCTACTTCTGAAGTAAAATCTGAAAACAATATCTTTTTGTATTTTTGAGTAATCTTGCAGAATTATTATGCATGTGCTTTAACTGTTTTTGGTTATGCAGAGGTTGATTGGCGAAAGGAAATGGAGCGGGCACTTGCAGGAGGTTGGTAAGGTGAGAAGAGGGCCTAAGGGGTCCCTAGAACCCTTCCAAAGAGTTTCACAGTGATCGGATCTCAAGAAACCGCTTTCGTGAGCTTCTACAGGATGTCTGCAAGGGTTCTACAAGATGTACTGTAGCTTCATTCTGTAGCTTCTACAGGATGTTCTAAAAAGAGGATTTTGGAGGGTTGATGGAGGAAAAACGGTGGGAAAGTGGAAATGGAGGTTGGATAAGGATGTTAAGGGGTCTAGGACCTGGTGAATAAGGCTAAGGAGTGATTGGATTTGTTCGAGGATGGAGGGAGCAATGATGCACAAGAATGTAGAAACTAAGGCAAAGTGGGAAGATGAGTCAAATGAAGGGAAAGAATCTGAGTTTGGGGATGGAGTAGGTTTCATTGATGGGGTAAGGGTAGGCAAAGAGGTATTACAGATGATCTGCACACTATTTCTCAAGACTGGTCGAAGAAAGACTAGAAAAACCAAAGATCTAACTATTTTGACCTACTTTGACCTAAAAACCAGAAACATGATGAACATAAGTTTATTGGCAGAAAATCATGCAAGATAACTATGGAAACTAAGCAAGAAAAAATTCTAAAAATGCAAGTACAATTGGTATCAACTTTCCTGACTAAAAATCTAACATTAGCAATTGCATGAAGAGGCAAAAACAGTGTTTTTGTGGTAGCAAGGACACCTTGGTCTCAGCTCATGGTCCCGAGGAGGGGGAGATGAGATCAAGATTGCTTGGTGGCCTTTTTCGAAGATCTTTTCTGTTACCAAATGATCAAATCAACCTGAAGCATGAAAAGCTATTTTAATCATCAAAAACGACCTAAGTAACAAAACAAGAGTTTAACCTAAATAACAGATTTTATTCTAAGAATGCAGCAAAGACACATAAAAGTACACAAATGAGGTACTGGGCACTTGGGTTGGGCCCAACCCCAAGAGCTACAGCCTCCTAAGAAAGATTAGAGCTGGTGCAAAGCTAGATTCATCTTTATTGATAAAAAAATAATAGTTACATCCCAAAAACTGTCTACAAGAAAAATCTTGAAAATGTGATGAAATGCAGAGCTAACCTACTGCCTAAAAAATGACTAACATCTGACTAAAATCGAACTAAAAAATGAATAACTTCTGACCAACCCAAATGAGGCCCTAAGCCCTCTTATTTATACAAATTGAGGACCCCAACAGTCCTCTTAAACTTTAGGGACTCAGCTGCCAAAACTTGCAGTTAACAACAACTTTACTAGCCCTTGCTTGGCTGCCCTTGTGATAATCAATGTGGTGGCCCTTGAACTTCGAGTTGCTGGTGGAGAATTCGAGGTAAGGGCTCATAAATAAAGGGGACACCTTCCTACAAATCCTCTCCATGAATTTGGCTACCAAGTGCTCATTTAAACCTTTGATTTTGTCTCCAAATTGACCAAAAAGACTGCATAAAGCACACATTAGACTTGTTGGCATAATGACTAACCCAATTCACTCTATTAGCATAAATATAATAAAAAACATGAAATAAACTAATGAGAATGGTGGATTAAGTTGAATTACTAGGCTGAATGAGCCCATATAATTACCCATTTCTGGGGCTCATCAACTTTGTCGTTCTATTTTCATACTATTCTACACACAAATATTTCCAACGATGCAAGAAGCACATCAATCAGAGTCTGTATGCAAATGTTATACCACTCAAAAGTTTACCTTCCTATTTTCACACCTATAATTGGGGAAGATGTTGTGTCAACCCCCATTATTCATGGAAAATGGGCAATCCACGTGATTGTGATGTAAAATACTATAAAAGAGTCAATATTGTAACTCTAGTTTAGAGTTAATGTAGTCAAACTTAACCACTAGTAGGCTATCGAGTTGTGTTGTAACCGGGTTAGGAGGAAGGGGCATTCCATTCTTTCAAGAGAATTTTGATCCATAACTGAAGAAATATAGTGAAGAGGGATAGGAGATAGAGCACACAAGGAGAATTTGTGTACTGTATCAGCCCACTGGCCATGGGCCTTACTTCTTTGTACCTGCAACCATAATTCCAGACAAAGTAAGAGAGCGAAGTGAACTTACCTTCCAGCTGGGTTTTCTTTAGAAAGGGTTTCCCAAAGAATATTTTTGTGTCTTATGTGTGTGTGTGAGATTATTTTTTCATTCTCTATTTTTATGCATAATTCCCATTCGCATGCATGCACTAATTACAATTAAATCTAAATATCTTGAAGTTTAATAAAACTGTAATAGTGTAGAATTTTAATTTTTTAATATAATATTCTCAGACCTGTTGTGATGAACTGTCTAGTGGAATATCCATGTAATTTTATGGATGACTCATACGCTCATTAATGATCACATATAAGCCAATATTAGGTTCACCAAAGGGTCGAGCCAATCTACCCAAACATACACGGTTCATTGCAACAGAATTATAAGCGACAGTCTGAGAATTAACATCATACCTCCTCTAGATTTCAACCATCTCTGGGAATTAATATTGAAGAGATGTGAGTTAGTAACCCCAACCATTAGAATGGTTTCCATGACATGTCAGGATGATGGATGGATAGGTGTTGAGCATGGTATACTTTCTAGAAAGATACATCTAACTCTTAGCTCACACCCCTATCGTGGAGAGCTTGTCAACTTGTTTCAATCGAAGGCTCCCACCATTCAACTGTTCTATAACATCAACTCTTCCATATTCTATGGACGAAGGGAAAATATGGAGTGTACGCTCATGCCTTATAGTTTCTAAAAAAGAAGACAACTTATGACCCTCAAACTCACTAAGAGAAGCCATGACAAAAATCCAATACTATCAAAAATTGGAGAAAGGCTATTGCTATTGTTTAAGAAATGAGTGATTTTGACCTAGAATCTTGACACGGCTGAGAAATCAACATTCCCGATATTTTGTTACTTTTTTCTAGATATTTTAATATATATAGATGGAAGTTTGTTTCCTTTTCTTTTTTTTTTGATAGTAATGACCTAATAACTAAGCAAGAACCGAGATATCCCATATTGACCTTGGACGGAGGGGCCACCTATTCCTTGAGCCTAATCAGTGTAGGATAAGAATGTCATTTCAGGGAACCAAACATGGGTTTGACCATATATGGGGTGAAAACTCCATGGGGACATCTAATCCTTGATCCTAATCAATACAGGCTCGTCATGTCAGTTTGGGGAATCGAACATGGGTCTGACCACAGATAGAGTGAAGAGTGAAAAATCCCTGTGGCCATCTAATATTTGAGCCTAATCAATATAGGCTAAGCATGTCATTTATTGGAATCAAACATGGGTGGTGAGAGAGTTAACAACTCACCTAAACCACTCGATCTACCAAGACTTTACTTGACATAGATGGATTTTTGTTTCTTATTAGTATTATATATTTTTTACAATGGATGAGGGGGAGCTTCCAAATAAGTTTGTTGAAAAATAAAACATAAAGGATTTATGTCGACAAATATCTAAATGGTTTGGATGATTTGTTGAAACATTTTGACTTATTCTTATCGCAACAACCTAAAGAAAAACCTAAGGTCGTAGGGATTGTAGGGTTAGGTGGAACACGAAAAAGGACACTAGAAAAAGAACTTTTCAATTGGAAGCATTCATATTATAGTAGATCCTACTTCTTATATGATATTCGAGATAATAAATCTTTAAATGTTTTGCAATGAAAACTTTTTCAGAGCTTGTGTGGGTTCCATCAGGAAATAAAGAAGAGTGATGAAGATGCAGAGATGCTTGTGAAATGTCTTTATGCATGGAGTTGGGTTACACTTTTTGGCAAAATGAGGGTGTATTTCGGTGAAAAAAGGAAGCCTGGTTGAGCCATTTTTAAGTGCTCGATCAAGCTTCTTGAGGGCTTAAACATAGCTCGATCAATCGTTTAAAAAATTTGAGTTAGGAGCTCGATTGAGAGTTAGGGATTGATAGAGCTTTATGGCTCGATCGAGCATTAGGGATAGATTGAGCACTAGGGCTTGATTGAGCCATTATTTCTTACTTAAAACCCAACCACAGTTTACAAAATCCATTTTGCATAAAATGCAAGGAAGAATGACTTTGACAGAGGATTTCTAAGCTTGACTGAGATGGGAAGACTTAATCCAACTACCCAACAAACTCACCAATGACCCAGAGGCTCAAGCCAAGGTATACTTCCTATATTTTTTGTCTCTTTTATTTATCTTTTCTTGAAAAATTAAATAAATTAATTTGAAATAAAAACCCACCATACAAAAACCATAAAAAACAACCACGAACACCACCATGAAAACCACAAAAAACCACCAAGAAAACTCTTTGAAACCACAAAACAACCTAGAAAAACACTAAGAAAACCCTTGGAAACCACAAAAAAAACCTAGAAAACCACCAAGATAACCCTTGAAAACTACCAAAGAAATCTATAATTTAGGTTTTATCTTTTGTTTTTATTCCATTTTATAAATTTTCGTCAATGGTAACATGATTATTATGATTCTTTTTTTTATGGTAAAAGATTTATTTTTTAATTATTTTAGGTTTTAAAGTTTTTTCGTAGGAATTTAGTGATTGTTTTTCCAAAAAAAATTGATTTTTTGTTATTTAAAATGCATTTAAAATTTTGAACAAATTTGACCTGAAATATGCTAGAAAAACCCCCATAAGAGAAAACAACCAAACTATAACCAATAAATAGATAAATTAGGACTTGAGATTGACATAATGAATATCGCTGCTCACGGTGAACCTATACTTATCAAATAAGAAATTTTATTTCATTTATTTTTATTTTAAATTTATATTAATTTATATTTTAAATATTTTTTTAATAATAAATACAGTTAAAAAATTAATTGTATTTTTTTCCTACGAAAAGAACCCATATTCTCATTCATTATGTAAGGAAAATACATTCTGTATATACACATTTTCATGTGGATTCAGCTGCAACTGAGTAACAACTTAGATATACAGTAAGTAAACAAAAAATACATCTTGTAGGTATGTGAGCATACATCTATCAAAAGCATTAGCAAATAAGAGACAAGTAATAAGTTCTTTTCCTATCATAGTTAGAAACATACAGCATATAATCTTGTAAGACACACACACACAACTATCTATATATATATATATATATATATATATATATATATATATATATATATATATATAGATAGGAGGATGGAGGAAGACGATGCCAGAAATACTGGTCCTATGCGGAACAGAGACAGGCTACACCGTTGCAACGATGGCCTTCGTATCCTCGACTGACCTACTAGGTATGATCTTTGCAACCAGAAACAAAGCGATTATCCTGAGAGATCTTCCTAAGAAGTCTGAGGAACAAGGAAACCCTCGGCGCCGCCAGACTGGGTGCACACACTCCATCCAGAGCGTGGCCCTCTTACTTGATGGCCAATATGCCCTATCTGGCTACTGGGAAGGCGAGATCTACCTTGTTATTGATCACATCAAGTCCATTCAAAATGTTTAGCACTCTATCGAACTTCGACAGACTGGCTCTGCCTCCTGAGAACACATTAACAAGCACTGGAAGGCTGCCGCAAAGGAGTATGCCCAAGAATTCAACTCTGTCCCGAATTTCCAGATCTTTGTGGAGGCAGTGCTGCAGGGGGAAAATCTAGACACGGATGGGGCAGGATTCAACAGCCCATATGGCAATATTTTAGAGGTAAGAGTCAACTCGTATTTTATATACCCTTTCCACACACCCGAACTTGGCCAAGCTACCTTTTCATGGCCAATGCATAGTCCTGGATCGAGCTTTCTCGCCACAGAAGAAAGCTAGATGATCATATCTGCCATCGAGCCAATAGATCAGCGACTTAGAAGAATAAGAAGCCTTCTAAAAGTCTAGATCTGGGGGCACACAACCGTCAAGATACCCCCAGACCTTGATTCCTGGGCCATAATTGCAAAGGAATGCCAGTTAGCCAAATAGAAGGGCGATGATCCAGGATCAGGAACCTAGACGATCCTGGCAACAGATCGGGGGCAAACTCAGTCGGACTCAAACCCTAGAGAGGCGGATCTCACACAGTTCTTCCTTAAAGCACCGGAAGGCAGGCATCACTGCTTAAGCTTATGGAAGGGCAGTAGCATTCAGGATCTACGGAACAAAATACAAAACCTACTTGGCATACCAGAACAGGGGAAAAACCTGATCTACAAGGGACGCAGCTTACAGGACAACTACACCCTTCAGGATTACAACATAACCATAGACTCGACCATCATCATCAACCTCCGTCTGCGAGGTGGATGTTCTAGAACTAGCTCAAAGAATATAAACTCCAAGAACTCAGGCTCCTTCAAAGATGCTGTCAAAGGCAAAGGAAAAGCGCAAGCCAATCCCGCAACAGCCCCTGTACTTCCCGGGCCCTACATTGTTGAACAAAAAACCATGAATCCTGCTCTCACCATTGAAATGCCTGAGGTAAGTGCTCTGTACTCAGATCTATACTCCCACTCAGTCATTTGTAGATTTAATGGGTATTGGCCCAGATCTGGCGAGTTGCACCACTGGATCCACACTAATTGGACACCAAATTGCGAAATTTACTTATGTCCCAAAGGATTTTTTATAGTAAGATTCAGCATAGAACAGGAAAAGGAATTCATCCTTAATAAGGGGCCATGGTTCTAGGGCATCGCAGGGCTCTTTTTTTTTTGTAAGCTGAGGTGGTACTCTTTCTATTACTGGATAGAAAATAAAACATTACATAGTATCAAAAACATTGTAAACTCGCCCACATGGGGAAACCGAGTATTTAAGCCATCTATAGTTTTTAATGGCCGACCAAAAATAAAAGGCCCAAAGTCTGATAATCCTAGCAAGATAAACAAGACAGTCTTGAGATCTTCTAATTCTACTAGTCTGCAAGAAATATACTTCTCTATCTAAAACATGCAAAAAACTATAATTGGTAAGACTATGAGCTTTCCTGAACATATCTCTTTTCAAACATCGTCCATTGCTGGTTGCTGATTTGCTCCTTTATCTGCACCCTGGTGAGCTCCCTTCAGCAGCTGTTGTATTTCATCTAATTTCTCCTCTTGCCTCTCCAAAGCGGATGAAACTCAATTCTCTGCGCATATCAGGGCCACCCTGCGCAATCTCCACCATCTCCGTAGCAACTTGCTCTAAAGCCTTTGCCAGCAGCCTTTTCATAACCCAGTAAATATGAAGAGATTGTTTAAACAGGGACATTCTTCCCCTGGTGTGGCCTGGATCATGCAGCAGGAATTCCCAGTCCTCCATTTCTTCATCAGATTGGTCTTGGAGAGACTCCTCCTCCAGGTGTTGCATGATTCTTCTAACTTCTGGATTGGTGTTCTGCTGATAAGCCCTCTCTGCCCGACGAACTCTCTGATTCACCGTCCTTCTTGTTTTTTTGGCAGGTCCCGCGTCCTGCCTGGAGTTCTCACCTTCCTCATGCGTCTTCCTGCTCTGTCCCCGACCCCTTTTACTGCCCGAATCCAAACCGCTGCCAAGACCCCTGTCTCTTCTTCTCATGCCGTAACGCCTAACCTTCGCCGCCTGCGGAGCAGGGTGGTCGTCCTTCATCTGCTGATGCTCCTCGTCTGCTAATCCGTCCTGAGAGTAAGACCTCTTGTTCCCCTCGCCTCGGGGCGCCTCCTCCTCGGACTCGTCCTCAATCTCCCAAATCTCAGTTGGGTGGTCCTCGTTCATAATTTCCTTGCCTTTCCGACTCTTATTCCTGACAGTTGCATTATGCTGCTCCTCTGTCGTCCTGGTTTTCAGCCGGGTTTCCATGTTACCACCGGTTCTGCCGCAGGGAATACTCTGGTGCCAGGTAAACTCTATCCTGTATTGCTGTCTCTCAGCGGTGTTGTCCGCTCCTCGCCAAATTGGGAAACAACTAAATAACTGCTCTTCCTTCCCCGTTTGGATATATATCGGATCTCTGCCCTCAGTGTACGCCTTTGAATCAAATTTGCCTTGCCGCTGATTGCTTTCCGGGGTGACGTCTCCTTTGGCCATCATTCTTTGATTAATTTCAGCTGTCGGGAGATCTGACATGCCGCTCCACCCTCCTCTCCGATCGCGAGCATTTATTGTTTCACATTGGGGATGATCCTGTGCCGTTCTCCACGCACGCCGCCAATGTATGGACCAGATGGGAAAGTTGATAAACATAAAGCTCGTCTCGTTGCTAAGGGCTTTTCACAGGTCGAAGGCATTGACTACACTGAAACCTTCTCCCCTGTTGCCAAAATGAACTCTATCCGCCTTGTTCTTTCCCTTGCTGCCTCTTTAAAATGGGAAGTCCATCAAATGGATGTTAAATCTGCCTTCTTGCATGGGGACTTGCAGGAAGAAATCTATATGGAACAACCCATTGGCTTCATACAAACAGACTCCAGCCTTGTTTGTCGACTTAAGAAATCCCTTTATGGCCTCAAGCAAGCTCCTCGGGCTTGGTATGCCAAAATGGATAGCTTTCTTTTAGAATCTGGCTTTTCTAGGTGTCATTCTGACAATACTATCTACACCAAGAAAGTGGGCAACTTTCTTATCATCCTTGTTCTTTATGTTGATGATCTTATTCTTACTAGTAGTGATCCCAACCTTATAAACCATGTGAAGTCCAGCCTTAAAAAGAAATTTGAAATGACAGACTTAGGACACTTACACTATTTTCTCGGTCTTCAAGTCTTGCAATCCCAAGAGGGTATTTTCCTTTCCCAGTCCAAGTATGCTTGTGATATTCTTCGTCATTTTCACATGGAAGACTGTAAGCCAGCCCCTTCTCCCTTTCAGCCTGCAGTCAAACTTTCAGTCTCTTGTACTTCTCCTGAAGTTGATGCTACCTTATACCGTCAACTTGTTGGAAAACTCTTGTATTTAACTCATACTCGTCCTGATCTTTCCTTTGTTGTTGGCCTTGTTTCTTGTTTTATGCAAAATCCCCGTGAAGGTCATTGGAAAGCAGCTAAAAGAATACTTCGTTATGTTCGAGGTACAATACAGTTTGGGATTCATTACAGTGCCAAAGCAGCTCCTCTGTTAGTTGGTTTCACTGATTCTGATTGGGCTGGTGACCCTGATGATCGGAAGTCTACTGTCGGCTATGTCTTCACTCTTGGTTCAGGACCTATTACATGGGCTTGTAAGAAATAGGCTGCCATTTCTCTTTCGTCAGCAGAAGCAGAGTATCGTGGTGCCGTGGAAGCTAGTAAGGAAGCCTTGTGGCTTCGTCAGATCCTATCTGAGTTTGGCTTTGAGCAGCAGCATCCAACCACACTTTGGTGTGATAATCAAAGTGCCATTCAGCTATGCAAAGATCCAGTCCAGCATCAGCGCAGCAAACACATTGAACTACACATGCACTTCATCAGAAAGCTCATTCATGACCATGTTCTTGAAGTGCAATATTGTCCAACAGATGATCAGGTTGCAGACATCTTCACGAAGGCTCTCACAGAGGCGAAGTTCACTAAACTTCGATATATGCTTGGAGTTCAGGAAGTTGTCACTAAGGGGGGATAGGCTCTAGTGCCTCCTTCCTTCTCCTATTGTGTCATATTTGTAAATCCTTCAATCCTATCCCAAGTTGTTCTTAAGGGGGGATGTTAGGATATTCCGACACATAGGATATAGTTAAGTTCAACTTGGTCTAGTATAGAGTTAGGTTAGAGTTAGGTAAAGTGTGTTTCTTTACCGTTGTACATTTTGTAACTTACAATCCGACGGTCACGATATGTAGTGATCCGACGGTTCACTCTCACCTCGGTATTACCGACACTTGATCCGTGGCTTGACACCCGATTGGTCCATGAGTTCTATTTAAAGCGCATGGAGGGTCATTTTTCGGGTAATCCGTGCATGAGAGAAGCTTATCTAAATTTTCATTCTTTGATTAATAAATTGCCTGTAGTACCCACGTTGGGACAGGCCGTGGACTGTTTCCCTCCTTGCACTCTGAGGGTTTTAACCACGTCAAAAATACTGGTGTATTGATTTGAGATCTGGTTGTGAGCGGTGTCCTTTTGGTATTCTTTCTGTGGAACTTACCCTGTAAATTCCTACACTACTCTGTACCCTGTCATCATAACGCCTCTCTGTCCAGACTGACCTGTGTTCATTACGCGGGATCTCCACGCCCTCTCATCCATCCAGCTCATTGATCCCCGCATTCTCGCTCGTAGCTTGATCATGGTCTTCATTAATGATTTTTGCCAAGTCCGCCCACTCCCTGCAACCGCGCACCGCTCTCCATTGGTTGTCTACCGTGCTGCCACGACCTTTGCATCCCCAATTCGCCATGAAATCGGCCGCGCGATTCCCTTTCCTTCTGACGTGATTTATTAGTTTGTATTCAATCCTTTTCAATAGATCCGCTATCTCCTGGACAATTCCAGCCGTTCGCCAGCTGCTTGTGATCTTCTCCCAGTCTCTTCCATTGCTGAGCTTCTTCAGCATTTCAACCGCAATCTGGGAATCCCCAACAATTTCTAAATTGGTGTATCCATTTCTTACAGCAATTCGCAATCCCTGGTGAATTGCCCAAAATTCAGCCTCATTGTTCGTCATTTCTCCACCCCAATCTGCGTAAATCCACCTTACCTGCTTATGACTGTCCCGGAAAATGCCTCCAAAACCAGCTTCGCCCGGGTTCCCTTTCGAAGCTCCGTCGAAGTTTAATTTGATGAAGTTTTCTCTGGGATAGCTAAATTTATCAGGGCTTTGGGTCCGCGCATTATGTCTGGAGTTCTGCTTATGATGAACCATCTCAAATTTTAGGTTTAAATTGTTCAGGATTCCCTCCTCAAACTGGTTTGCCTTCCAATCCTCCACGTCCCACTTCTCAACCAGGATTGTTTCCCTCATTAGTTTGACTGCTCGTCCCCAAATTATTTCCGGATCCTTTAATTTATTCTGGAACACTCTGCGATTCCTCTCTTTCCATATCATCCATAGCACGAACCCTGAGATGAGATTCCATGCTCTGCTGACAACTTTACATTGAAATTTCTCTTTATTCCACTGGAAAACAATTTCATTGAAATCTCTGGGGCCTATCTCAGATTTGCCGAATATTCTTCTAGTATCCATCCAAAGTTTCTTTGCGAACGAGCAGTTAATCAGTAGGTGATTTCTGGTCTCCACTTCAGTGTTACAGAGACAGCATCTCGACGGGCCACTAAAGCCTTTTTTTTGAATTCTGTCCCAAGTTAAAATCTTATTCTTAGTTGCAAGCCATATGAATAGGGATACTTTCGGCCACCAGTTGCTTCCCCATATAATCTTCCAATCTAGATTCTCCTCAGCTATGGCTTGCGTATCTGTTAAGTAGTATGCCTCTTTGGTGGTGAAAGATCCTTTCATGGAATTCCCCCACCTAAGGAGATCCTTTCCAGTGCGGGCTCTAATTTTCCTGGAATCCACCTCTTTCATGTAAGCTTCTTGTTGGTCTTGACTAAGCTCCCTGTCCCACTCGGTCGGTTCGGTCCATTTTCTCCAGATTCCATCCAGATCATTTGCTTTCCAATAGTCTCTGACACATTTTCGATCTCCTTCTATTCTTTCCTGAAGCTGTTGTACCCTCTGAATTCTACTCATTCTTTCTTTCTGCTGCCACTTATCATCCCAGAAATTGGCTTCCTCTCCACCTCGAATCTCCCAGAATGTATGATTCTCAACCAAATCTCTGTTTTGACGAGCTAGGTCCCAGATTGCTGAACCTTTGGGGGTTTCTCTCTGTCTTAAAATCTCAACTATTGAGTCAGGCATATTGTATTTAGTTTTCCATATGGCTTTCCACAGATCATTGCCCTCCCTTAACCAGCGCCACCAGAGCTTTGCTCCTAACACTTTGTTGAGTTTTTCCGGGTCCCTTAAACCCAATCCCCCTTTTTCCTTTCTCTCTGTTAAATGATTCCAAGAAACTAGGGCCCATTTTTTCTGCTGGTTTGTCCCTCCCCAAATAAAATTTCTTATGATCTCTCTAATCTTCGCACAGACTCCTAAAGGGGCCGCCATTATCGACAAGGGGTAAATGGGGATAGCTTGGAGGACTGATTTTGCCAGAACCACCCTTCCTGCTATGTTTAATACTCGAAAGGCCCAGTTTGCCACTTTGTTTCTCAGCTTATCTAGGACTCCTTGCCAATTTTTCATCTTTTTGGAAGTAAAGTCCAATAAATTTCCCAAGTATTTCGTAGGCAGCTCTCCTCTCTTAAAGCCCAACAATCTTATAAGGTGAGTTTTGACCTGTTCCACTGTATTAAATATGAAGATACATGACTTATCTCTATTAATTTCCAGTCCAGAAGCTTCAGCAAATAAATCCAGGATTCTTTTAAGGTGTCTCACTTCCTTAACAGTTGGTTCCCCAAATAACATGATATCATCAACGAATTGCTGATGAGTTAAGGGCAGATTATTTCCCCAAAGCTGTAAACCTTTGATTCTGTTCGCTGCTCGTTCTTTTTTAATAAATCGACCCAGACCTTCAGCTGCTAGAATGAAAAGAAACAGAGATAATGGGTCTCCCTGTCTAATTCCTCTAGACGCATTAAAGGTTTTCGAGGGAGTTCCATTAACAAGAATGGAAAAATTCGGAGAAGAAATCAAACTATGAATCCACTTAATCCACCTCCTGCTGAAGCCAAAACTTTCAAGGACTTCTTCCAAATAGTTCCAGTTCAGTCTGTCATAAGCTTTCGACAAATCTAATTTAATCATCATACCCTTTTGCTTTTTCATTTTTAGAGAGTGAATAACTTCTTGAGTTACTACAAGGCCATCTAGGATTTGTCTACCTTCAACAAAACCCGTTTGTTCAGCAGATATTAACTTATCCAGAAGGGGTTTTAATCTTTTGGCGATCAAGGATGTTATGATCTTGTAGATAACATTACACAAAGCTATGGGTCTAAAACCATTGGCATCTTCTAAATTATCACCCTTAGGAATCAGAGCATAGAAAGTAGAGTTAATGGCAGGCCATACCTTTTGGTTCATCCGAGATTCTTCTATCAGATCTAGGATCTCTTTTCCCAGAAAGTGCCATCCCGCCTGGTAGAAATCAACTGTGAAGCCATCCGGACCTGGAGCAGTACCTTTCTTCATTGATTTTACAGTTTCCTCTATCTCTTCTAAGTTAACAGCTCTCATCAGCGCCTTATTTTGGTCTTCTGTAACTAAACGAGGAATGGCCGAACATATTTCCTTTATTGCTCCCGTTCTATCAGCTTGAGGTTCTGTTAGGATACCTTTATGATGATCCACCAGCACTTGCTCAATCTCAGCTTGCTCCACTACTCTATCACCATTTTTATCTTTGATGGATAGAATCCTATTTCTTTGTCTGTGTTTGATCATAGCCTGATGAAAGAATTTTGTGTTCCTTTCTCCCTCCCTTAACCACTTTATTCTTGATTTTTGCCGCCATAGAACTTCTTCCTGCTTTCGTCTTTCTTCTAGTTTTCCAAGAATTACCCCTTCTTCTCTAATGCTCTCCTCTGTTCGACCTTCCATTATCATCTTTTGTTGTAGTGATTCCATTTCCCCCTCTAGTTTTTGTTTGTCTTCCATAATGTTACCAAATTCTTCCTTGTTCCATTTCTTAATTCTCCCTTTCAACTCCTTCAGTTTCAATTGGAACGTATGCATCTTTCCTTTTCCCTGCACAGTACTTTGCGTCCACCATTCTTCCACTTTCTTTATGAATCCTGGGTCCCTTAACCAGAAGGCTTCAAATCTGAATGGTCTTCTTCCACGATTTCTTTTAATATCCACCTCTAGTCTAATAGGCCAATGATCAGATCCAAGGGATGGTATGATCTTTGCTTCGACGAAAACATCCTTGTTCATAATAGCTTCTGATACTAGGAAGCGATCAAGTCTTGATGCTATTTGGTTCTTGCCTCCCCTCCTGTTGTTCCAGGTGCATATCCCATTAATAGTCTGGATGTCTACTAATCTTAAATCTTCTATCATTTCATTGAACATATCCATGAAGTGGTCTAACTTCCTTATCCCTCCTTTTTTCTCCTCTAGGGATCTGATTAAATTAAAATCGCCTCCTATGATCCAAGCAGCCTCTGGATATATTCTACGGATTATTTTCATGTTATTTATAAAACTTTCTTTTTCCCCTGGGGAAGGAGGGCCATAAACCCCTGAAATGACAACCTTTTCCTTTGTTCCTACTATCCTACCAATGCCTGTAAGGATTCTATTCATGCTGGTCCAGCCTTCTAGGATGATATCGTTTGGATTCCACAAAATTGCAATACCTCCCGCAGAGCCAATAGCGTCTTGCCCCATAACTTCGTATTGCAGTTTATTTTTGTCGATTATTCCTTCCAGCTGTTGTACTGTAATTTTTGTCTCCTGTAAAATCATAATACTGGGCTTCTCTTTTTTCAATTTCTCTTTCATATATCTCTGTTTACCTTTACTATTCAAACCCCTAATATTCCAACTGATGACAATCATTTAAAACTTTTGATAGGAGGGGAAGAATACCTCTGACAGAGGTATCACTTTGCCTGAGTTTATCAACGTTTCTCCCACAGTCTGAATGGTTTCGCTCATCGTTTTCCGACCTCTTTTCCTACTGTTTTTGCCAGAGCCGTCCATTCCCATCTGTCCATTCCCTTGTTCATTTCCTATAGTTATCTGCTTATCCATGTTCTCCCCTTTTTTTTCCTTGTACTTCTGAAATGCTTCTTTGTACAGTTGTTTCTGCTTCTCAGGTATGAATCTACTATCTAGATATTTCCATTCCTGAATTAACTGTTTCATGATTCTCTCCTCCTCCACCTCACTTTCTAACTGGTTTTCCACTTCCATCTGGGATTGCATTGTTGCATTTTCTGCCTTTCCTTCAGCCCGTTCTTCAATTGTTTTCCCCAAATTTGCGTCTTTTCCTTTATTTTCACTTACAATTTCCATTGGTGTGTTTCCAGGGTCTTCATCGTCCTCCAGATTTACTTCGTAATCCTCGTTCTCGTTCTGTAGAATTTGAAACTTGTTTTGACTTGTTGTATGGATGGGCTTTTCTTGTGGCTGGGATTTGGGTCCCTCCTTGCTCTGTTTCTTTCTTCTTGTGACCTGTTGAAAACCCCTGTCTGCCTCCTCCATTTTTTCTGAATTTCTCTGATATTCCTCTTGACTTCTCTTTGACTCCTCTTCCTTATTCAGAGGGCATTGCCGATATAGATGACCATACTCATGGCATTTGCGGCACCTGAACGGAATATGTTCATAATCTATTGGCTGTTGCCAGATTTCGTCATGATATTCCAGCTCGATATTCTCCGGGAGGGGTTCTGCTAAATTCATGTAGACACAGATCCTTGCGTATGAAGTATATTTGCCTCGTTTTGTAGCTTCTGCAATTTTAACAAAACCCCCAATTGTGTTCCCAATTCCCTCTAGAATTTCAGGATCCCAGAATTCATCTGGGAGCCCGAACAGTCTAACCCAGATTGGGGCGTCCAACATTTTTTCCTTTTCTGGGTTATATCTTTCTTCCCAGTATTTCATGAACAGGCCCGCATTATTCATGAAGTACGGTCCTTCTTCGAAAACCCTATCCTTGTCCTCCAGATTCGTGAAGATGGCTGTGAAAAACCCTTTTGCTCCCAGTTTCAGATCTATATGGCCTTTTGGTCTCCACCTTTGGTCAATCCATCTGTATAACTCCTTCTCAGTTGGCCAGTAGCCTATGAATTTACATATCAGGGCATGGTCCTTCATATAGCAGTTGTATTCCTCAAGTTTGTTGCAGGGAATGACATATCTAGGTTGTTTTTGTGCCCTTGGTAGGCATTTTCCTCCCATCCTTTTCTGCCATAGGTTACCCATCACGGGTGCATAGTTTTCCTTCTGGTTATGCTGCATTCCGCTTGCACTGGTCTCCCCTGCTACCACATTTTTAAAGGAGGGGATCTCTCCCCTCCCTTGTGGGTTTTCCATTTTCCCCTCAGCTCTTGTCTCTTATTATTTACCCTCACTTCGCTGCTGAAAACTGTTTGCTTGAGATGCGGGTGTTGCGAAATTACCTTTCTCAATCTACCTTCTTTGCCTTCCTTCGCCCTCTGTCCCGCGATTTTCGCCTGTCAATCCCGTCTGCTGCGCCGTCTGCAAACCCTAGCTGCGCGCGTCCTCATCCCTCCTCGGGCATCGCAGGGCTCTTCATCACACCATGGTTTCCAGATTTTGATGCCAATACAACGGTAGTCTCAAAGATGCCAGTCTGGGTTAGGCTGCATAACCTCCCATTACACTTCTGGCACCACAAGGTTTTAATCGCTATAGGGAATACCTTAGGGAAATTTCTAAATATTGATGAAGGCAGACTCACAAAAGGAATATTTACACTCACTAGGATATGTGTTGAAGTAGATCTCAGCCAGGGACTACCAGAAAGTATAATATTGAATTTCAACAACACTCAATGGACACAATCCTTGGATTATGAAAACACAACATTCCGATGCTGAGGATGCCTACAAACAGGCCACCTTCTCAGTGCTTGTCCACAAGCAAGAAACATACCTAATCGGAATAAGCAGCAACAAAGGAGGCCTAAAGGATGGCATCATACAAAGCCGTTGGATGAAGATGAAGATACAAAAGATACTATAGAATACAAAGCAGAAAAGGATGAAAAAAAGGCCCAACACAACACGCAAGAGCAAGAGGAAGCCCCCAGTAATCCACTACAGCAACAAGACCCTAGGACAATCGGCAAGGAAATATTTGGCAACAAGAGAACTCATGGATCAGAAGGATCCAAATCAGACAAGGACTCTCCCATAATTATAACATAAAATCAGCTCTCCATTGTAGTTACTACCCCCAACTCTGGGGGATGGCAAAAGGTGGAGAAAGAGAAAGGGAGAAAATAATAGTTTTTTAATATTTCATTTTTTATTTTTTTGGTTTCTGTGAAAATAGAATCAGTATCTATACATATGCTTTTAACATCTAGAAAATGTGATTTTGTCTTATAAATAAAATTGTTAAACACACATGGGCAGCAAGACAAAATATGAAAGATAAAACATGCAATTCAATTTTTTTATTAACAGAAGATATACATTTATAGTACATTATGTGACTCTTGGGTTTCAGATCCCAAGGTCTCTTGGACTGCTTTTGTCCATTCAACTTCCACACTAACCATTTAGGATTAGGTGTCCAACATTCCCCCCCTTATCCAAAGGGTTATGTATGAGTCCAAGAAGAGAGCTATAATACAACATGTGCAAAAAATGCATGGCAATACTAGGCTGAATGTGCTCTATGAAATGTTGGTAAAAAGGGCGGTGGTTTAAGGATGACCACCAACACTGGAACGCTTAGTGCAGTTCCCGGAACTCTTCCAAAACTGGCAAGAAACTGAAGTTTTCTGCTAGAGGAAGTGATCCTATTGTTTTAAAGAGGGAAACCTTCAACCATAAAAGGGAGGCCTCACCTCGCATAAAAGGTAAAACTTCAACTTGAAAAGGGAAGTCTCAACCTGTGATGGTTTAAGGATAACCAACAACTCTTGAATGCTTAATGCAATTCTTGGAACTCTTCCAAAACTGGCAAGAAGCTAGTGTCTTCTGCTAGAGGAAGTGTTCTCAATTGTGTTCCCGGAACTCTTCCAAAACTAGCAAGAAGCTGAAGTCTTATGCTAGAGGAAGTGTCCCAGATTGCCAACTGAAGGCATGTTCACAGGCATCTTTGTCTCTGGCTACAACTCTGAAACTGGTGTGGCAGGTTGTGGCTCAGGCTCGCTTGATGTGACTTTGAAGCTTGTAGATGACCATCATTTCCCCCCTGTCAGATACAAGGTGAGAAGATGGAGAAAACTCAACTGCAAGACTGTTCAATATTCTGGAACAAGTTCTGACATGTGTTTGAAATATCTTCTTGGCTGTTGATGCCCATTGCCAAGAAGGGATCCATCCAAGATGAATCTTTATTCTTGCAGGACGTTTGTTTTTGAAGCATCTGTGTGAAGAATGGCTAGTTTTATGACAGTGCTTACATGGATGAAGATCAAAACAGTGATCTTTCAAATGGCCAACTCGGTCACAGTGTTGGCATTTTATGATCTGTTGTTGTTTTTGTTGTTGTTGCTATGGAAGAGGGGCAAAATCTGGAATAGCTGAAGCTGAACTGTCATGAAGAGCATGTGAACTGTCATGAATGAATCCAGCACTCTGAAACTGAATGGGCTTGGTGTAGTCTGGAATATGAAAGGACAATTCCTTGTCATATCCAAGACCAGTTTTGTGCTTGTTGTGGACAAGCTGTTCCCAAGGTCTAATGATGGGCTTGGGAAGTGCAGACTGAGTTTCTGCATCTGCATGTTCAACTGCTGCTTTATTTGAATAAACTGTAACATTATTAACATGCTGCTGATGGGTGGTTGTCTCAATGTTCTGAACAAAAACAGGTTGAGAATGATGTCTATTTTGAAGTAGCTCTTCTTGTTGTAGCTGTGATTCAAGCTGCAAAAAATCGATCTTTTCCTGTGCATTTTGTAGACATGTCTGAATTTCTGAGAGAGATCCTTTGCTGATTTGTAATGTGTCATCAACAGTAGATAATATCAGAGTTTTAAGGAATTGTAATACTTCACTGTTTCTGGCCATTTTTTTTTCTTCTTCAATGTCTGATTTACACCTTAAAAAACTGATCACAACTACTACTCAATGCAGAAAAGTAATATCTACTCACAGTACACAACAATATCCTTTATAAATGTCAGCAAATGATCAGTGTGCAATATAAAAGTTTACAATTATCTCACCAAAATCTTTATGCAGCAGTGGAATCAAGGAATCAATGCACTATAATGAGTTTTAAATACAACAACTGGGGCAACAACAACTGCAAACTTTCTTGGAACCTTCAAGTACTCCTTCAGAAATGATGGTTATCAAAACTTTAATAATTATAACACCATGTCATGGGAATTCTATGAACATTGGATTGTATATCATTCAGGCCTCATACGAACTTATTTAAAACATAAGCTTCAACGTATTTCAGGCAGCATCATAACGTATTTAGGCAGCTTAAATCATAGTTTTGGTTGCATTCAATACAGCTCCAGGTCACACATAAATAAATCAATGAGCGATATACAATACTGATTTATTTCTCTGCAATAGAGACTTAATGTCCAGCACATACAGTGCACATATTAAGAGCAATAATCTGGGTGATTCGTACAACAAAGAGACTAAAGGGAATTAGCCCCTTTCTGCACTATTGATTAGACTCAACCAACAATTTACACAGGTGGAAACACGACCTCTTTTAACTGGAACCTTTCCCAAACAACCACAGAAAATACCTTATACAAATTAATCTCAATGTCATCTCTCAAGTATAAAAGTCTGGACACTATTTCAATGAGAGAATTCACATTTGAATTTTACACCAGCACCTTGCAGCAAATAAAGATTTGAACCCCTGACTCTATTGAACTGAAAATATCCTTCAAATCCAATTTTCAAATACACAATAATAGAAGCTTTGAAGAAGGCCGAGCAAGCAAAAACACGAACCCAAACCTTACTGCATTTTTATTCTGGCTGCAAGAAATGAATTCAGTAGCCTGTAAAAAGTAGCATACTCTGCTCCTTGTGCAAGAGTGCTCTCGGCTTCACTTCAGCCACACAAAAGAAAGCAGTGAATCCACAACATGGAAACAGAAACTTTCTAATTAACGAGTAGTGACTCGTATCTGACGAACAGGGAACCTTCTTTATTTTTCCCTTTCAAAATATTTGTATGGACACTTTTAGAATTACACTAAATCCCAGCGATTGATGTAAAGCAACCAAATCATCAGCCTACAACAGGCTACCTTGCTGAGCGTGGAAAACTTACAGACCTTTAACGGATCTATTGAATTGATACAAACCACTTCTAAAATTTTATACCATTGCCATCCTCAAGTTGAAAGTCAAAATGTTCATCAAGGATAGTTGGACTCATCCATACTGCTTCCGCTTTCAACTCTATCATTAAAAATCCTCTGCTAAAAAGCACCTGCACACAAGGTATCCCACATTATAATTGATGTAGAAAACAGCCAAGACCAAGGCACATTTAGACTCCGATCAATGGTCATTAAAGCAGAGGTACGAGGTCTTCAAAGCAGATAATTAACGATTGCAAGAGCTCGGCTTCGAACGAACGTATGAGCAACGTACAACGACCAAATCTCAAATTCATCTCTTTGAAATAGGAATTTGGACTGAGAGGATTCCAAATTCCTCTTCCAGTAACATTGTTTTCACAAAAAACCTCTACAAAACTGCCATCTGGACAAAAGGAAGTCTGAATTTATCCACTGACCCAAATTTCAACCCCTTCTCGTACTGTTAAATTCCTCACTATTTTCTTCACTTTCAATGATACTTATTCTAGAACTTTAGGGAGAGCAGGTTTCACATCAATAGTCTCGTAGAAAGTCACCATAATTCATGGGGATAGAGTATAGTGTAGTGTAAAGGTATTACTCAAACAAAGCATGGAATAAGAATCAAATAGAGGATACCAACGTGGAGAGTAATGCCTAGTATGGAAGAGTAACTTCAGACGAGGAATAATTTAGCATTGAGCAAAGAAACTAGTGTGGAGAGATGAAATGCTCAAGCCAAAATAGCAAGTTTAGTAAGTTGAGAGAATAGCAAAGAGATGGTGGCCACTAAGAATGGCGCAAATACCAGAGGGAAGGAGATCGATTACCAATTGTTATCAAAAGGGAGGTCGATACCAAACATTATTTCACTGTGTGAGCACTGTAAAAACCGTTATGAACTGTCAGGTAGGCGTAGAAACAAATATGACAGGCTCATGTGCCTTTGGTAGCCAGGAATCCAGGATGGATGGATATGTTTGGTGGAAAGAATAGGAAATGCTCAAGCAGAAATGGCAGATATACGGAGGAGTTGAACTTTATATTCAAAATCGATTGGGTTGTGTAGCAGGCAATAGAACACCAGCCCGCATAGCGAAATCCATGAGCCCTTTTCACCCGAGAATTCGAGCCTCAAATATTTTTTCTTCACCCAATGATTGATACCCTGTGCAAAGGATTAGAGAACGACTATGAATCAATAAAGAGCCAAGGTCACAATCTGAACCACCCAGACACTGCATGCTAAAAGACACCACACAGCCATGGGATTCGAATCTGTTCTTAGTGCAGCACCTCCTCTCGATCTATCATCTTTTTTTTCTCAAGGTGGATTCTCATTCCGTTTCTTAAGAGCGAAGCCATTTGGAGCTGACCCGTCGCAAACCGTAGCAACTTAATATTTTGTCAGTCCCGTGGCACCAGAACAGCCAGATAATGACAAAAATCCATAGAGAGAGAATGAGTAAATAAATCAGTGCATATCCAGGGAATCAAAGACCCTGTCAAGGAAGAGAGGGGTTACAATAGAAGGCGGAGAATAATGTCAGATATTTGCAGCGTCTAAGCAGTGGTAGTGTTTAATGGGTAGCGACTGTGGAGGGGCAGTTGACAAACTGACCACGCAGAGGTTCTTGAATCATTTCAGTTTCCATATTAGATAACCACTGTATCTGCCCGTCGGACCCCTGATAGACAGAGGTGGCAGCGAATCTCAGACAACGGTTATGGCAGAGAGCATAGAGCGTAGGAAAGAATATGGCGCAGAATGAGGAATAAAACGCTCAATAAGGTGGAAATTCTGATCAATTCTAATTAGTAGAAAGACAGAACTGACATGTAGGTAGAGACCACAAAACAAGTGGCTCAAAAATGAGTAGGGCCAGAATTCGCCCGCTCTGATACCATGTTAAACACACATGGGCAGCAAGACAAAATATGAAAGATAAAACATGCAATTCAATTTTTTTATTAACAGAAGATACACATTTATAGTACATTATGTGACTCTTGGGTTTCAGATCCCAAGGTCTTTTGGACTGCTTTTGTCCATTCAACTTCCACACTAACCATTTAGGATTAGGTGTCCAACAAAAATTACGACTTTTCCATGGGAAAAAAATATATAGCTGTAAGAGAAACATGGATAGGATAATTTAATGCAATAATTTAAAAAAAGGGCCATCTAAGTATGGACGAAGATAGAACCATAATTTCTTAGAGCTCCTATACTCAGTCACCACCCATAATCTTGGATCCATGAGAACACTTGCTTTAGAAACATTTTTAATGATCCCATTCCTCTCCCTGTAAACATGGCAACATGAGAAGGATGTGAAAAATAACATAATACGTTGAATGTCACCCACAATATCAACAAGTAATAAGTTTCTACAACATTGTATCATGTTCACCCAATTAATAACAACAAGAGAATCCCCGAAACACTAAAAATGATTAACCACTTTCTCAACAAAAAAGTAAATAAGAGCTCGACATGCAAGGACCTCAACCCAATTAATGACCCTCTATCGAATCTTGTATTCACATGAAAATAATAAGTCGTCAAAGCATATAGAACAAACCCCACTCCCCTCCCCCCCACAAGAAGGATCATTCCCCTTGGAAGCCCCATGAAAATAAACCCATGGATTTGAGAAATCCACTTGCTTTGGAGAAATAACATGATTGTGAGATGGAGAAGGGACTTGAGGGATTTTTTTTAAATCGCCAAAATTTTAGAAATAGATTTAATATGGAAAGATGGGGTGTCCAAGAAAATTGTCTTATTTCGAGCAATCCAAATCCCCCAACACAGAATCAATGGGAGAACCTGAAAAGTCTTTGTGAGTTGATTTCCCACCCAATATTTCCAAGCACTTCTGAAAGATAATCCCTTCCACCGATAGTTTGGGCCCAAATAGAAGTAACAAATATCTCAGACATGAGCCACATATGAGCACTAACTAAAAATATGATCAATCGACTACCCCAATGCCTAACATAGAGAACACCACCCCAACCCAATATTATAGTGTCACTAGATGATATCCCATGTAGGAATTTTACCGGTCATGATAGCCCATACCAAAAATTTTGATTTTGCTGTACATTGAGATAATTTTCCATAAAGAACCTCACCATCAATCAAAGTTTGGTGCAAGATCAGTTGATCTGAGATATATATAGCCGATTTTTGGAACATAAAGCACGACGAGGAGTAGTCATGCAAGCTAATTCATCCAAGAGGTTACAAATCTGGATGTGGGATGATTGCAACACACCGATGTAAAAATACAATTCTGCTCGCAGAATTTTTGGCAGCTAAAGTTCTTGCACATATGTAACAACCCTGGGTTAAAAGTTACTATAGTAAGTTAATAAAGGAAAAATAAGACCAAGCTCATGGGACACTTATTCCAAGATGAATGTTGGAAAAAGTAACCTATTGGGCATCTCTTGTTGTGTTTATGGCTAAGGGGGGATTAGAAAAGGAAATAACAAAGGCATTAAAAGGAAAACAAGAATTTTGACACTTTATTTATGGAAAAAAAAGGAAATTAGGAGAAAAGGGAGGTGAAAGGTCACAAATTGCATGTGAGGAGGAAAATGAAGAAATTAGAGGCATGAATGATAAAAAGACATTAGTGCATCAATTTTTATCCTTTCGTCAGTTGAGTTTCATAATTGGTCTTGAGAGGAGAAGAACACCAAGAGGAGAAGGAAATAAAGTAAGAAAAGGAAGGGCACGAGAAGCAAGGAAGGACAAGATCAAGCAAAGGAAAGAAAGGATAAAGCAAAGAAAGTTTGGATCAAGAAACTTCAACAAGGATACTTTCAATAGGTTTCATGTATGATTTCCTAGCTCATTTTGCCATGCATGTTATGTACATGTGTGTATTTGGTTCACTTGTTGTCATTGACATGGGTTTTGAAAATGGTTTTAGCCTTGCCTTGACATTTCCGGATGACCATGGTGTGATGGGATTCTTTTTCGGTTGACCTTTGGATTGTTAGAAGGTTTTTGATTTGGGTGAGGTGGTCTCAGGAAAATTCCAAGGGTTGGGGATGGATATGGTTTTCTTTGGGAAGCCCTCAATAGGTGGGTTGTTATGAAACCAACTCACAAAAAGATAGAAAAGATAGCTCAATGCCTTAGAAATAAAACTCTTCGAAGGGGCAACCTCCTTTACATTACACAAATGAAAAATACTTGGATGATACAAATGAAAAGACCTCCTTTCTATATATATGAGTCTAAGGGGTCATAATATAATCAAAGTTGACATAACAATAATAATGTAAGGGAACAACAATAACAATAATGGGCTTCTATGGGGCACAATAATAAAAATATGGAGACTAGATGGGCACAACAATATAATAAGGGGGTTGAACTAATAACAATAGGGGTTACACTAATAGTATAGGGACCTAACATGCCCCTCTCCTTCAAAAAGTGTTTTCCTCAAAACTTGAGCAGTTCTGGGTGCTTCTGTATAAAATTATCATCCATCCATGTGGAATCTTCAACGGGTAAGTTATTCCACTTGATGAGATACGCTGAAATTGATCTATTCCGTAGCTGTCGATTTCTCGGTTCTGTGACTTCTTCAGGTTCCAATATGATTTTTCCTTCCTTGTCAAGTTCTGGAAATATTGTTTGAACTGGGATCTTCTGCAACTTTTGAATGAGTTCCCACCCTGCTTCGCCATTCTTCCATTCATCCCTTGCTTTGTTTATCTAATTTGGTTGGATAGTTATACCAACCTCTAGCATTTCTACAACCATACGTTCAATTTCACTCCTTTGGGCATATGGATATCTATAAGGCCTTATTTTTGGTGGAACACTTCCTGGAATAAATTGAATAGAATGATTGTTATCATGAATAGGTGGGAGGCCTTTGGGAGTCTCAAATACCTTGGAATGATTGTCTGAGACTTTTTAGAGATTTGGAGAAATAGATGATTTCGATGTAGGAAACTCTAGCGAACATAATTGTGCAATTATGCCTCTTTGTTCTTTCTTTAGAAGCTTTGTCATTCCATTAGAGCTGATTATCTTTCCCAATTTCCCTGTGATACCCCTTAATTCAACTTCCTTTCCTTCCGAAGAAAATTTCATGAAAAGTTATTGAAAATTAAAAGCTATTGTACCCAAGGATTGTAGCCATTGGACTCCTAGTACAACATTAGCACCACCCATTGGAATGCAAAGCATTGGGAAACCATCACTTGACACTCTGGTGCTGGATATAGGAAGAAATTCAATTCCTTGGCTATCTTACAATGAATAAAATTATGGGTATTGCCCGAATCAATCAGCACTATTACCTTTTTCTTCTTGATATACCCTTCTATCTTGATAGATGATGATTGGTAATTCTGGCCAATGCATTACAAAATATGGTTGGATTCATTTATTCTTTCTCTAGGGTTGGTTCCTGGTGTATATCCTCTTCTTTTGATGTTTCTTGTTCCTTTTCTTCCTCTTCCTCACAATCTATGTAAATTAATTTCTTCTCAGCACACTTATGACCTTTAGTGTATTTTCTATCACAACTGTAACAAAGCCCTTTTTCTATTTTTTATTCGAATTGTTGTGGTGTAAACCTTGTAGGTTGTGGAAGTCTAGGGGTAACAACACTTCCATATTCATAGTTGTGAGTGGTAGGTTTCCTTGTTGCCATAATTTTCTTTGCATTTTTCTTGCCAACCTGAATGCCTTCTCCAATGAATCAGGTTCCCAAAGGTGAACCTCACGTTGGATGTTATCCTTTAAAGTCCCTATGAACACATCAATCCTTTGCTCCTTTGGAATATCTCTTACCCTTATATTTAATTTTTGGAAGTTCTCAATGTGCTCCATCATTGAACCCTTTTGTTTGAGGCTTATCAATTGGCTAAAAAAAGTGTTGCCTTTTGTATCCTCATAATGTGCTATCATTTATTTCGTAAAAATTTCCCAAGTGACAATTTGTTTATGAGAACAAAGCCATTGATACCATACAAACATATTTGGTTCAAAATATAAAGTTGCAATGCATACCTTTTGTGTGTTTTTCACATTATGGAGATCGAAATATTGCTCCATCTATAGTATCCATGTTACGGGATCCTTTCCATCAGAATTCCTGATATTGATCTTTGGAACATGGTGGGTCTTTGTTCCAACATTAGATTCTATGAAATCATGATTCACATTTCTTTTGTTCTCATCATGTCTTGTAGCAACTTTTTCAACCTTCCTTCAAACCATCAATGCTTTTCTTCAAATCTTCAATGTTGTCATTCTTCAAATCATGATTAACATTTTTTTTTCTCATTAAGAGTTTCCTCTACTACCTTTTCGCCATTAGGAAGCCTCTCTTGTAGCAACTTTGTCAAACCTTTCTTCAAATCTTCCATCTTAACGTCCATGCCATTCATCTTAGCATCCATGCCATCCATATTATCTTCCAAACCATCCAGCTTAACTTGTACGCCATTCATATTAACTTCCACGCCATTCATATTAGCTTCTGTTGCCTTTTGTGAGAGTGAAATTTGTTGCATTTGGTCTCATAATTTTGATATATCATGTTACATTTCTTCCTCTTCTTCATGAGTCATGCTAGAGCTTTTAGGTTGCTTACTAGGTGTTTCCATTTTCTTTCTTCAGGGCATCAATTAATGATAATTATGCTTCACTCTTCCCTTTGAACTTCAACCTAAATTCTCAACCCAAACTTATGCAAAATTTTAAAAAGACAACACACTTTTTTTCGCTTTGTAAAAGCTCGATATTGAATATGTTATATGTCTATAATTGTGGATCTCCGAGGTCTGAAATTTCTTCCTTCGGTAGCCCTCTAAGTCATCTTTACAATGCCATTAGTCTGATCAAAATTAGATTCTCCAAGCAATTATTATGCCCAATCTCCCAATATGGCTTGATTATATAGCTTTTTAGTAGAGCAAACTTGTACGACATGCCACATGTCACTGTTTCGACCTTCGGATCTGAGAAAGATAGAAAGAAAACTACAGTCCATTCGCATTTTGTAACTTCTTAATAAATTTCAATCTGATTCTTAGAGATAAAGTTATGACGCTTTTCCCAAGGTCACTTGTTTGGAATGTAATTCCCGAGTCTACAAAAACCCTAACTTCCTCAAATCATATCTCTAAAAATATAACGATACAAGATTTGAAATTCGGACCCAAGGTTTAGAACAATTTCAGCTCAAATATGTTTTTTTTAGCTTCTGAAACATTGCAGAAGAAAATTTATAGAGAAAATTCCATGTTGACCTGTTTGGAGCAACGAAACCGTAGAATCCAAAGTTCTGATACCAAATGTTATGAAACTAGCTCACAGAAATATAGAAAAGATAGATCAATACCTTAGACGTAAGCCTCTTTGAGGGGAAAACCTCCTTTACATTACACAAATGAATATTTCTTGGATGATACAAATGAAAAAACCTCCTTTCTATATATAGGAGTCTAAGGGTTCATAATATAACAAGAGCTGACATAACAATAATAACGTAAGGGCACAACAATAACAATAGTGGGCTTCTATGGGGCACAATAATAACAATATGGAGACTACATGGGAAAAAAATATAATAATGGGGTTGCACTAATAAAAATAGGTGTTACACTAGTAGTATAGGGACCTAACATGGGTGGAGACAAGAAAATTCCTCAAGGAATGGTGAAGGAATTATGAGGCATCCAAGCTTGGTTTTGGTTTTGTGATCTCGGGACTGGTTTAGGTGAGATCACGATATGGTGAGGGTGGAGATGGTTTATCCTCTCGAATCCCTTGGTTTTTTATGGATTGGTTTATCCCATGAGATCCCACATTCATGCTTGGAATATGGCACGAGGGTGATTCGTTGAAATAAAGATTTGTTCATCTCAATATATGGTCGTGTGGTACGTGGAAGTTCCTGACTTGGTTGGATTTTGTATATGGTTAATAAGAGCTAAGTTTATCTTGTATTTGATGAGTAAATATACTTTTTATTATGTGTCTTTAATGGTTGTTTCATCATTGTTATCTATTTGGTTATATGCCAGTTATAAGCATGGTTTTATGGTAGACACAAGTTATCTCTCTTATCATGTTTTTTGAGCTGAGAGGCTCATTCTATAGCCCAGTATGATGTGTAACTTTGTCTGTCCATCATCAAGTTGAAATTTTTCTCATGTTGGACAAAATAATAAATTTAAAAATTTTATAAAAAAAATTAGATAACTATATACAAAACATTTAAATAATGTTGGCTCATAAAAATATTTACACGTGAAGAAATTAGATCCCTCTGAGCTCATGTTAGATCCGTATTTAAGATGGATCTATGCTAATACTTATGAATGTTTGTTTAATGAATGCATGACCTATATTGTGTTATGAAAACTATTGTGAGAAGGAATTGATCCTTCTAGTTACAATTCATACAAGTTTTTAGATCTTTATGTTGAGATATGCACTCATGACCTGTAGGTTTCATGTTTACCATGTGTTTGACGGAATGCCAGTCCTGGTTGGGAGAGATCAAGTCAAGTCGTGGTTCAAGTTTTGGTTTATAACCTTTGTCTCTATCTTATGTATCATTTATGGGAGTTTCACTGAGTTATGGGTAGAGGCCTAGGTCCTAAGTCTAAAAAAGTGGCTCATAATTCAGGGTCACTAACATAGAACTAACTCGAAAAGTCCACAGTCGCTGGGAAGCAAGACAGTGGGAGCGAATGGAGGGTTTCAACCACTTGGAGGCCTTGGAAAGGGAGAAGTTGAGGCCTTAGGTTAGTGAAAAAAAAAATTAACTTAGGGGTTAGACACCTTGAGGGGTTCGGTTTCTCCTAGAGGTTGTGTAGCACTTGAGGGAAGTCAATAAGGTCTTAAGTTGTTGGCTCCATTTCCTTAAGGTCATAAAGGAGGTTGAGTATTATCATAGTAACCCCTGAGGTCATGTTTACCTTAGGTAAGCCTATTAAAGTGGGTAAATATGGGAGGATGCAATGCTACAGGGTGGTATCATAGTTGGTACCATCATGCATGATGCTACTATATTGATGTGACTATGATTATTCATGTACACACTAATGTGGATTGATTTTGCAAATGAGATAAGCCTCCCATAAATGTCATTGAGGTATGGTTTTCATTTTAGTATCTATTTGGTTTGTTTGACATAGTACACTTGCAGGAAGAAGAGAATAAAAATGGTAGACTATAGTTCCGTGACTCTCCCTACAGATTAGTTGGGCAACAAGGAGGAGAGTATTTTCCTGGTATAGCAAATACATTGATGAGTTTGAGGGTAGAGATTAGAAGTTTCAAAGAAGACAATGATCGGTTGGTTGAGGCTTAGGAAATACGTGCAAGGACTCATGAAAAACAGGTAGAAGTCAATGCAACAATTCTTCATATCTTGTCAGAGTTGTAGAGACAGGGACTGTTGAGGATCAATCAAGAGTAGGAAGAGAAAACTAATACATACTATGGTAGAAAGTCTCAGTCTGGATACATATTGGATAGAGGGGATACATTCAGAGGTGGCAAATCACTTGATACACCTGACAAGAAGACTAGTATGTATGGGCATCATTCTAGATCCTCATCTAGGAGACAACATCACAGTCATCACTATCATCATCCTTATAGGTGAAGTGATTACTTTCCTAAGGTGTTAAAGAAAGTCAAGCCTCCTACATTCGATGGAGAGATGAAGAATTTAGAAGATGTAGAGGCATGGTTTCTTGGGATGAATAAATTCTTCAGATTGCACAGCTACTCAAAGAACATTATAGCCAAAATAGGTACCTTTAGTCTCAAAGGGAAAGAAAATATCTAGCGAGAAGATGTGAAGAATGTCAAGGGAATTCAAGAAGAAGAATTGACTTGGAGTGAGTTTGAGAGACTCTTTAAGAAGAAGTACCTGTCGGAGAGGTACTATGATGAAAGAGATAAGGAGTTTTATGAGCTGCAGATGGGTTCTATAACAGATGATGAGTATACTAGCAGGTTCTTGGAGTTGTTGAGATATGTGCCTTACCTCAGGGATGAGAAGGCTAAGATTCAAAGATTCATTAATGGATTTTCATAATCATATAAAGACCGAATTTAGTTTTATGAGATTAGATCGTTGGAGGAGGCCATCTAGAAGTTGAGGCATTGTTATGAGTAGTCAAAGTGAAAAGCTGAGCCTAAACGTGATTTGAAGGGAAATGAGAAATTTAAATGGAAATGGACACCAAAGTGAGGAAGACCTTAGGATGTAGGCGAGAAATAAAATTTGGTTCCTTATAATAAGTTCAACACAATTTAGAAGGGACATGGGTCGCCGCTTGGAGAGCAGCGAAACAAAGGTGATGGTAAAGTGTCGTTGTAGTGTTGGATATTGGGCAAAGATCATCGCAAGAATGGTTTTCCATTATACCAGGGTGGTAGGCCTCAGATGCTTTGGATCTATAGTTCTTAGGAGGTGGAAAGGCTGGAGATGTGGGCGATAGTATCCCTCAAATTTATGCATTTGTGGACAACAAGAAGGGAAATCAGCAATCATCCATTATTGATATGGAAGGTAAGCTCTATGGTCAAGTTGTTTCTATTTTGATTTATCCTAGGTATAATTATAGCTATGATAATCATGACCTGGTGGATAAGTGTGGCTTGAGAAAAGAAGTGCACACAGAGTCATCGTTGGTGCAATTGGCTACAGGTACTAAGAAGATGGTTCATCACTCGGTAAGAGCTTATCCATTCGAGCTGAATGGTATGCCTACAACAACACATCAGAATGTATTGTCATTGGGATCATATAGTATGCTTTTGGGTATGGATTGATTGTATCTCCATAGCACCAAAGTAGATTTCTAGGACAAGGCCATTAAGTGCTTGGATGATAATGGGGAAAAGAGAATCTTGCAGGGAACGAAGAAGCCTACATAAGTGAGGATGATCACAACTATGTAGGAAAAGCACAGTTGCAAGAAAGTGTGTGTGATGTTTGCAACTCATATTTCAAGTGACAATGGTAAGGATGTTGAGGATGCAAAAATATTTAAGAGGTATCTTGTATTAGAGTAGTTTCAAGATGTGTTTCGAACAAAGATTCCAGAGTTGCCTCCTTAGAGGGAAGTAGACATTTCCATTGATTTGGTACCAGGGGCGGCACCATCATCAATGGAACCTTATAGAATGAGAACACCAGAGTTGGTAGATTTGAATTTGTAGATGAAGGAAATGCTTGACAAAGGATACATTCGGCCAAGTGTATCGTCTTGGGGTACACCACTATTTTTCATGAAGAAGAAGGATGATACTCTTAGGTTGTGCATTGATTATAGATCACTAAACAAGGTGACCATCAAGAATAGGTATTTGTTTCCAAGGATTGACAAATTGTTTAATCAATTGAAGGGAGAAATGGTGTTCTTGAAGATTGTTTTGAGATTAGGATACCATTAGGTATGCACCAAATAAGAATAAATATATAAGAATGCTTTCAGGACCAGGTGTGGGCATTATGAATTTGTTGTAGTTCTATTTGGTTTGAATAATACTCTATTGTAGCGGCTACAACCACCCTCCAAAGTTTTTCCTTGGCTTTGTTTTGGAGCCTCCCTACCGACCATGCTCGAAAGCGTGTCTTTCACTGTCAAGCACATCAACTTCAGCTATTTCATACAGTCTTCACAGCTTGTGCATGCAAGTTTGTTCCACCCCCTTCACAGGCTACTTTCCAGACTTAGTGTTAGTTGTTGGTTGAGCATCTCCCTCTGGGAATTGCACAATTCTGGAGGGAAACTAGCCTTCCCCTCAAAAATTGTGCAAACCTAGCTAGATACCCAACTCGGCTCCAAAATTGTGCAAATCTTCCTGACAGTCTTCCTCTCAAAAATTGCGCAATTCATCTTAGGACAACTGCTCATCCTAGAAATTGTGCAATTCTAGGCAGTAGTCACCTGCTACTCCCAAAAATTGCGCAATCCCTCTTAGATAGCTAGCCTTAGCAACTAGCAAAAATTTCCCAAATCAGTTAGGCAGCCTGTTGGGCTCAGAAATTGCACAATGCAGTCAGACAGGCTTCCTTGAGAAAATTGCACAATCTGACCCAGTACAGCTGCTCAACCCAGAAATTGTGTAACCCTGGGAGATAGTCACCTGTTCCTCCCAGAAATTGCGTAATCCCTATGGGACAACCATCTCTGCTCAGCCCAGAAACTATGTAGATTTTCATTCTAGGCTTGTAGACAGATGCATGTGCCTTTAGGTTGACCAGTTCCCTGTAGAAAATTTGTGATAGGTTAAATTGATAATGCGATATAAATCAAAGCAGAGTACTATAACCTAGTTCTACTATTAATTTGCAGAAGCTTAAAGATCGAGCTGAACAATATAACCAGAAGAAGAAGAATCAATGGCACAATACACATGAAAATACTTTGGAGAAAACCTCAACTAAAAACCCCACACTATTGTATTATCATACATGGTGTAAATACATAGGAATTATACAAAGCCTTAGCTCTCACAGCTAGCCAGCTCTCAGTACAATCCTCACAGATGCTCATAGGAAATCTTGTCTTCTCTCTAGCCTTCCTCTATGCCCTCCAAGCTCCTATTTCCTTACGCTGTTCCTTGAGGATGATTAGCCTATTACCAAGTGGAAAACCAAGCCTTCAAAACTGCGCAATCCTCAAGGATGAATCCTTGACTACATGCATGAGTTTTCTCCAGGGGAAAACACATGTGACTGATAGTACATGGTTCTTGAACATTAATCTCAACCGGGTCTTTCTAAGAATAGACATTGTTGGGCATGGAATCCCCCCAAGGCATGTTTTGGGGCTCAAAGCGCAAGTTTTGACCGAATCTTGTTGTAAAGCTTCGCGAATTGCCAGAACGGGGCATGAAAGTATGATAGATTCACAGGGTTTTCCACGCTAGTGTTGTAATGTAATGTCGGCTGGATAGACCTACCCATGGTCCGCGGACCATGGGATTGTATAAATAGAGCGAGGCTCTAAGTGTGAACGAGAGAGGAGAGAAGGAGGAAAAAAATTTAAGTGATTAAGTCGCAAGTAAAGTGTGTCTTTGGGTCGTAGAGTAGGAGAAGGCTCTATAGCTAAGTGCATAGAGGCCTAGTAGTCTGCAGTTGAGTGCGTGGACCCCTGCAACTGAGTGCACAGGGTGAGGTTGAGTCTATAATCGAGGAAGGAATTAATAAAGAGAAGTTTTGTTATAATTATGTGTATCAGTTCTTCGGTTAATGAATGATTGATATAATTTTCAAATATATTGTTTATTTACTACACGCACCTATATGAATGGTTTATGTTGTTAAGTATAACTTAAAGCACACAAGTAGGCTAAGATAATCAACTAATATTGGAATACCATTAAGGTCTAGGGTAATAACATAGAGTGTGGCATTCAGCCCCTGGGTAGGGTTGCGCAAAGGCAGTATATCGGGCTATGAGCTACTGGAAAGTGTGCGAAGCAGCCTGCATGTAGGGCCAAAATGCTAACCACTTGAACTCATCAGACATCTACAGGGTGCGGAAACTTGGTTCTAGCACCCTCCCATACTACTTCGGGTGAGACCTCAGTTCGTGTTTCACAGACTTTTACCGAAAGGGACAATAGTACTGGGATTTTTTTAGCTAACTTAACTCTAAACCTAGGTTAGGCCCCAATAAGCCAACAAATGGTTCTATTGCTAGGATCAGGATCTACATAGAGATATCTAATGTCGTATCACTGGAATCCGAAAAAGAAAGAAATTGAAGAGTGGTTGGACAGAAAGATTCGTGAGTTCGCGGTGCAGGAAAATAGGAATCCCTGATTATCAAAGGAAGAGTGGTTAGATTGCTACTTATATATGGAAATCCATGAAATTTTCTTTGCATCCTTCCCCTCTAAGTTGTACGAGTGGATCGCAAACCTAGCAGATAGTCAAGGAAGGTGTAAGCTCGACAAACCTATTGTGTGGACTCCAAAGTTAGTGCGTAGACTGGAAGCATTGGAAGATAAGATCGTGCGCGCTGTGGATCACTAGCTCGATCGAATTATAGGAGGACTTATCACCGAGTTCGTGGTAGATAATTCAGTTAGTTATAATGAGGTGGAACGATGCTTCCTCAAAGGATCTCAAGGTAAGTACATTAAATCTTTGAACAATTGGATTAAAAAGCTACTGTGTGAAAAGTGGGTTATGGGAATAAATTGATGTTTGGGGCTACACAAAGTGGGAGGATCTACAGAAACGAAGGTAGTGTCGAACTAGAAACTAGCCCCTTGATTTCACCTCCGCAAGAAAGAAAGGAAGAGCTCGCGATGGTTTCACGAAGAAGTGTGATCAGTTTGATAAAGCAGTGAATTCCACACATACCACTCCCATCTACACCACCACCATTTTCACCATCTTCACCCCCTTCTTCGCCTAGACCACCTCCGCCACCACCACAGTTCAATATGGAAAGCACGATAAAGTTGTTGTTGTTCAAAGGCGTAGGGAATGAAGATCCGGACCAGTATTGGTTTGTGGTAAGGGCTGTATGGGAAGCACAGGGAGTCATGGATGACAATATAAAGAAAGAAAATATGGTCAGTGCTCTGCACAATCACGCATTGACTTAGTACATTAAGCATTCCAATGACAATCCGAACGCAGGGATCACGGATATCCAAGCTGCACTGAACAAGGAATTTAACAGGAAAAATCAGAGACACAATAGATCATTGGATTTAAAGAAATCATGATGCTTCCAGGTGAGACCCCCTGGGAGCTGGATCAGAGACTGAATTGTACAACTTGTGAAGCCAATATGACCTTGACAGATGGAAAACACTGCGCATGGTTTGTAGCATCACTAACGCCGCATCTAAGGAACGTGTTGTCACAACAGAAGCTAACCACTCAGGCCGAGGCAGTTGAAAAACTTGTGCCTTGAGATGCAGAGTTTGAAACAAGACAGGACAACTCTCCCAGAAGCGCGCGAGGAGGTATGGTGCATAAAGTGCAAAGGCTAGGGACATGCCAAGCACTATTGTCGAGTCTTCATGAACTACTTGATGGGAGGAGGACCAATGCCATTGAGACCGGAGGCACAAGCAGGACCGAGCATGACACTTGCATTATGGTTTGTGATTTGTTAGATACAAGGGAAGCATGCTATAGATAATTGCCATCTATTACAAAAGTATATGCAGAATTTCCAGCAGTTGTTCTGTAATTTTTGCAGGTCATTAGGCCATGATGAGCGTACCTGTAGAAGTTATGAACTGATGATGGATCAAACTCCTACCTACACATTTCAGACCGAAACACGGGCCCTCGATCAAAATGCAGGTATGGCTGGCACTAGATTTCAGGGGCGCAGATGAGGTCGAGGTGGAATGGGACTAGGAAGATGTCACAGACAGCTGATATCTTACAATTACAGAGGGCCGGGGAATTATGCCTACAATTGTACAAATCTAGCGAGACCATCATGCTTATATTGTACCCAGTTTGATCATGAGATGGAGGACTGTCCCACGCTGATAGCGAGGTTGCGCAATAAAGGAGCACTCCAACCTCCCCCAACTTAGAACCTGTAAATGATGAGGTCTGAGCTACGCGAGGAAGACCCAAATGTAAATATCATGCTCCGAAGTGGTATCATGATAGGAGATGACAAAGGAAAACAGTCTAAAGAGAGTGCCTTGGTTCACAAGGCTCCAATAAAGGAACCAGAATTTGATTTAGAGCATGAAAAGGAGACATTCATGGAAGCTACGAAGAGCTTCGTGGATGCCTTCACTTCAGGAAGTAAAGACAAACTAGAACCGGAAATGGACCCATCAATACTCACTACATTTTTGGAGACATGCATGAAGTTGCTGCACAACAAAAAAGCTATGAAGGGTTTGCAAGAACTCATCACTAGATATGCTAGAACCACGCCATGAGAACCGCGCGTAGTTTGGAAGCTCGGGAAGCACACAACATGAACATGAAGAGAGATGCGATTGAACATGCAGGTCAAGGAATATGAAATGGATCAAGTGATTTTGGATCTAGGATTGAACGCGAATGTCCTGCCAAAGCAGACGTGGGAGCACATGGGCAGCCTTGCGTCGCAATGGTATCCTATTCAATTGCGAATAGCGAACCAACAAAAGATCCTACCTATGGGAAGATTGTAGCAAATAACGGTAGATATCGAAGGTGCGAGCGCGCTTGTAGATTTCTAAGTGATAGATATTGTTGATGGCAACAATCCCTATCCCGTGCTACTGGGAATAGATTGGGCCATTGACATGAATGGAGTGATAAATCTAAAGAAGTGCAAGATGATTTTTAAGAAAAAGTCACTGCACATAGTGGTACCTTTAGACCCTACAAAAGGATCGCGCTACAAAGATCCAGTGTGTGACTAAGATAGCGATGATGATATAGACTGTATCTACAGGATAATTGTGTGGGAGCAGGACTGGGTGAATCCAACAGCAGATGGCAGACCCTCATGGGAGTTCGAAAGCTCCTACACCTTAGATTCGGATGAGGAAATAGAACGATGGAAGAACTGGTTACATGAGGTAACCACGCTCAACTGTAACATGATGACAAGGTCACTGTGTTGCATGGAAATAGAGGTAAGAGATATGCCTATGTATGATGGGTTTTGTGGGGTGGATGATTTCCTAAAAAAATTTGAAAGAGAAGTACCGGAATAGCAGCGTTTCGATGCTCTGAAATGGGTACTGCGCGCTACGCCCGCAAGATGGTGGGGTATGCATCAAAGAAGTTTTGAGGACTGGCATGAATGCAAAAGGATGATGCGCATGTAGTTTGGAAAGCCTCAGATGCGGATGAAAGCCAAGTATGACGGATGAAATAGCCCACGTGCCCACCTTTCCAGATGGGTATAGGCATATGGTGTGCAACCTACACGAATGCACACCATCCTTGCGATAGGAAACATGACCAACAAGTAGGAGCGGGTAAGAAAATGGCGTGAACAACCCCTCCGATTGGGACCAGGAAGTATGGTAAGACCAAGCACGTAGAGGCATATTCACGCAAAAGCTTTTGACAAAGTATGCGAAACACTGAACACAGTCCACAATGTGAAATGAACTGACTGGGACCTGGGTGTACCAGCAGTTCTCTGGGCTTATAGTACCATGTGAAAAACGCTAACCAAACAAGAACTTCTGAATCTAAAGTATGAAGCAAATGATGGAATCCCTATGGAGCATGTAAAGCCGAATCCATGCATAGTAGCAATAGTAGATACGAGGTTTCGCGAAGCCCAGAAAGAAGGGATCACATAGCCGCAAGAAACAAAACACATGGGACTTGAGGAAGAAATCCAATAGGAAAACCTTAGACTCCACAAACTTGAAGAATAAATGGTATGGTTAAGGAAGAAAAGCGCTTTGATGGATGCAGAAGTCAAGAATATGGAGGACGAAATAAAGAAAGATTTTCTCAGTAAAAATACCAAAATGGTAAGGCAGGGTGCATGCGATCATAATGACGGGGTTAAGGCCTATTACTACGAATTGATCAGTATGATGCCTTGGCTTGGACTGCATAATTCTAAGCATAATGACTAGGGTAGTGCGTTGCAAGTAATAAAGTACATGATGCCAACCATAATAGTAAAATGTATAGATTCTCGAGGAAACATGATGAATGATTGGATGAAACTTTTCACGGGTGGTGCGACCACCCTGACTAGCTAAGGGAAGGATAGTCTTAGCACTCCAAGCAGTTGGAAGGGAGCACAAGACTATAAACTATTCTTCCTAGGAGCTACGCGATATTGGAGATGTGCGCAGAAGCAAAGAGTCACAAGGTTCGTGACCGTGCACGGGGGGCTGCGTTGCCGTGTCGGTTGGCTAGAAAGTGACCATTGAAGTCACTATTCATGATGGGATGCTCGACTTGAGGCCAAATGGAGCAGGCGGCAGGAATTTAAGACATGATTCATGGGAAAAATATGGGAAAATTTTCCACCAATGGAGCATTAATGAACCGAATTTGGGGGGAACGGTCGAATTCAAATTCCAAAAGCGCTATAAAATACAAAGGGCTGCTGAGCAAACAACACTTGGTCATTTACGAATTGAGTGGTCGAGCAGAACCCTGATTGTTGTGAGCCGAGTGTTGATTAAGCCCTTGAATTCGCGAGTGATAGATTGTTGCACAGATACAATGGAAACAACTAAGGATGGTATGGAGATAGTGAAGTGACCGCGGAGGAGGCCGTGTAGGCGCTAACTGCGGGGGATGTTCCAGAAGGTGTCAGGATTGTGGCAGAAATCCTAAAATCATTGTGCATGCCAAGACCCAAGAAGCACTAAAAAGAAATGGCTCTCATATGCATGTCCCCACGGAACCCACTACGCAGCAAACTATCGATGGAAGAGAAGGGGAAAGTCATCACTATAGAAACAAACGAAGAAGAAGCAGATCTGCAAGATCTTATCATCATAAAAGAAGAAGATGAAGGCATGGAGATGGATACTTAGCCTATGCACTTTGCGACAAAACTGCCCGCCTATGTCCCCCCATGAAAAGGGAAGGACAAAGTGCGCAAGGACCTGGACGAGACCAAGAGCTCGCTCTAGACCCCGCTCCTCCCAGATGGCATTATGTTTGAAGGCATGCACCAGGGCCACATGCTGAGCCTGAAATTCAAAGATGGGGACCTCACTGACCATGAGAAGTTCCCTCACCTTAAGACCAGAAATCTCATGAAGAAAAACACCGCCCGGGGGTGGGGTGTGACAGCATTAGAGCCACGGAAGTGGTTGCGTGGAGTGGAAAAGGCTAAGTTGCTGAACCTACTGTAGGTTCTGCATTTCCATCACGCCCTAATAACCATTTTCGTCATCAGGCAGCTACTCTGCCTGGTGCATGATGGGTGTTTATAGCTGGAGGATCCCATCCCCATCACAACATACTTGATTCGTGGCATCTTCCGGGGAGAGGACCTCGCGGCCATATCGGAAGGGAAGGGTAGTGATTTGGCCATCACAGAGGCCATGAAGAAAAAGTACAAGTTGGAAAAGAAAAAGAGGGGCTACACCATCTCCAACATCAAGGACAAAGAAGTATGCGTGGAAACCCAAATCCTCGCAGGAAAAGTTATGCGCAAGTGCCGCGCAGACGAGGTACCTGCATCAGTGGTTGCATTGGCCAAGCAGTGCATGGAGGGGGTCCAGTTTAATTGGTCTGAATTTCTCTGCATGGAATTTTTAGAGAATTTCCGCGAAGCCTAAGAACAGGGTAAAATGTTCCATTATGAATGGTTGTTTCTGTCCATAGTGCTTGTAGCTGGGGAATTACCGGAGGATAGTTAATTCCCCATAATTGATAGAGATTTACTGTAGGCCATGAAGTACACTTCGCTCTGGGCCACGAAGGACACTAAAAGGATACGCGATAGTAAGATCTTCTGGGTGTTCATGGAGATGAACCTCAGATTGTGGATCAACCATAAGCCGCGGTTGTCACCCACGGTTTACAACAGTTTGTAGAATTTTGTAGAATTTAAGGCAGGCATGTACAACATATATATTAGGGAGCACATGGACCCGACTAAACAGTGGACAAAGCTACCCTTTGTAGCCACCGATGATGCCATTTTCAATGTCTTGGAGGCATGGCCACTGGAATGGCGCGCCCCAGACATTGCAGAAATTGAGAAGTCGACAACACAAAAGAAGAAAGACGAGGCTAAGCTATGCATTGCACAGTTGGCTGAAAAATGAAGGAAGGAAATAGCAGCAGTAGAAGTGCAGGCAGCACAGGACGTAGCACAAAAATTAGCTAAGCAGGAAAAGGCCGTAGCAATAGCAACAACACAGGAAGTAGCTGTGAAGGCGGTTGAGGGCCAAAAAATGCCTTCGCAGGGGCACGAAGCAGAGGAAGCAAAAACAAAAGAAGGAGGCGCAGATCCACAAATCACATCAACACAGCTGAAGCACCAACACTCAGCAGAGTGAGCAGGGTCATGGAAGAAGGTCAAGGCCTCAAAATTGTCCATTGACTCGATCACCCTAACCGAGGGTGATCTGCATGACATCGACGAGATGGTGCATGATGTCACCAATGAGGCTCTCCAAGACTTCATGAAGGAGAATGAGATTGTGTTGGGGGACCTCAGAGCGTAGTTGTAAGAATTACAGGCGCGCCCCCCTCAGGTTTTACCCTTTCGACCAACGTCGCAATTGGATCCACGGCAGCAGAGAAAATGTTGCGCGAGTGGATGATGAACACAATAGTGCTGCCAGAAGGGGCACTAGTGACATCAAATGAGGCCGACAGGCCTTCGGTTAGTGTGCTGAAAGGTCTCAATGTTAATCTAGCTGCCCTCCCACGTGAGACATTATATGTGTTGCAGGATGGGATAACTGCAAAGCTGCGAGCTAGGGAGAGCCACATGCTCCAAGTCCTTAGTGAGCAGAAAATAAATATGGAACAACTAATCTTGCAGCGCAATGAATTGGTGTCGCAAAATCAACAGCTGGTATAGGTGATAAATGATGCTTGCCAAAGTGTCCTAGAGCTAGCCATCCTAGCAGATATACCAACAGAGGTGCGGATCCACAGGTTAGCAGCACTGGTCCATGAGGCCAGGGACGAAATGAGAAAGGTTTAGCTGGAGCTGAATCTTCAGATCGTCGAGCTATGGTTAAAGGCACAGCCATCCACTCCCCCAGAAGTCAGAAAACAGTGCGCTAGTGCTATCACAATGGGATTGGAGGAAATCGGAGGTGTAGTGCGAGACTGCACCAGCATGTTGGAAGAATCACTTGGGGTCCTCAAAACTCTGTATGAGGACCCCAACATCCAAATCATAGAGCCAAAGGCACGAGAAATCCAACAGCAGTATGATAGTGTCCGAGGAACTACGTAGACAGTGGTCCTCACCGAGAGGCTTGTGCGGATGTAGTAGGCTAAAGCACTAAAAGAGCAGGTGGACGTGGCACGACATAAGGAAGAAGTCCTCAAAGTGCACGTCTAACCTTGGATCGATGAGGCCTTCACCATCATGATAGACATCAAAGGCAAGCTTGCATATATGTAGGGGATGCACACATTGATACAGAGAATCACTCCCGACACAGAGGTCTCAGAACAACATATGCAACAGATCCAGCAAGCAGCAGCTTAGTGCACTGCTGACCTCAATGCGTTCGAGAACAGTTGGTGAGACTACGCGGAAAGATTGCTGTGCTTACAGAGTGACTCGAGGGTGAGTCACGATGTTTGTGTTGGGGGCCTGTTGGGCATGGAATCCCTCCAAGGCATGTTTTGGGGCTCAAAGCCCAAGTTTTGACAGAATCTTGTTGTAAAGCTCCGCAAATTGAGGGTGCAGGGCACGAAAGTATGATAGAGTCACAGGGTTGTTCGCCCTAGTGTTGTAATGTAATGTCGGCTGGATAGACCTACCCATGGTCTGCAAACCATGGGATTGTATAAATAGAGAAAGGCTCTAAGTGTGAAAGGGAGAGGAGAGAAGGAGGAAAAAAATCTAAGTGATTAATTTGCAAGTAAAGTGTGTCTTTAGGTCGTAGAGTAGGAGAAGGCTTTGCAACTGAGTGCGTAGAGGCCTAGTAGTTTGCAGCTGAGTGCGCGGACCCTTGCAGCAGAGTGCGTAGGGTGAAGTCGAGTCTGTAACCAAGGAAGGAATTAATAAAGAGAAGTTTTGTTATAATTCTATGTTTTTGTTCTTGGGTTAATGAATGATTGATATAATTTTCAAATATACTATTTATTTATTGCTCGCACCTTTATGAATGGTTTATGTTTTTAAGTATAGCTTAAAGCATGCAAGTAGGCTAAGATAATCAACTAACATTGGAATACCAGTAAGGTCTTGGGTAATAATGCAGAGCGTGGTGTTCAACCCCTAGGTAGGGCTGCGCGAAGGCAGTATATTAGGCTGCGAGGTACGAGAAAGTGCACGAAGCAACCTGTGCGCAGGGTCAAACCGCGGACCACTTGAACTCATCAGACATCTCTAGGGTGCGGAAACCTGGTTCTAGCACCCTCCCATACTAATTCAGGTGAGACCTCAGTCTGCGCTCCGCAGACTCTTGTTGAAAGGGCCAGTAGTACCGGGATTTGTTTGGTTAACTTAACTCTAAACCTGGGTCAGGCCCCAATAAGCCAACATACATGCATGAGTTTCCAATGAGGAATTCTTCAGTTAATTGGAGTAGCACTAGTTGAGTGCATTAATGCATCAACTGACTGTTAACTCACTATTAGTTCCTCAAACAGTTTGGAACTAATTTAACTGGACTTAACTCAGTAAGCTGAGTTAACTAATTAGAACTCAAATATAACTCAATCTTATCTCCTTAATTTAAGGGATAACTCTTGCATGACTTCACAAAGACTTCTAACTTGAATCTATCCAACTAATTAATTTAAAATAAATTAGTTAATTATTTCCAAGTAACTGTTAAGACTAAATTCGATTTTAATTCACAATTTAATTCAAGTACAAATTAAATTGGAATATTCTTGTTGCCATATTTGTTATGGGAAAATTTAGTGTTTCTTTCAACGACTAACCCCTAGACCTAGTAGCAAGTCTAGAACAACAGTTAAAGTAATTCCATTGCTTTTTCCTATAGCTAACAGATAAAAGAAAGAGGAACAAAGGAACCAACCTGTATCTTTTGCTCGATCCTTCTTCCCTTTGATCACTTTTGCCGCTCCCTCTCGTACTTGACTCGCTTGGAAGGTACCTGCACATAAGCTGAGACAACAAACCATCAAAGCATACATATTGATCTATTAACTAAACATATTATAGAATCAAAAGTACAATATACATCACATGAACACATGAATGGGAAAAAACATAGAACTCTTTATTAATTTAGGAAAGATTACAACCCTTGAAGCCATGTTCAATTCAGCATCATCCTTCCATCTTCAAACCCTTCTCTCCTCTTGAAACATCAATTTGACATGATAACATTACTCTCTCTCATGTCTCACTCAAGCAACATTTCCTTAACTTACAAAGTTCCAACCTCCCCTAGCCTTTGAAGGCTTGCTCCATTTATAGCTGAATGGAGGAGGTTAGGCCATTAATGGCACTCATGAATGCTTTGACATTTTTGGGAGTTGGTTCCACGGAGGAGGGGTAATGGATAAAGGTTCATTCATCTCCCTCCTCATCCAAAAGCGAGCCCAATCCATCTAGAAGTTTCTAGAAGCATCCTTGGATGAGGAATCCAATGGGTTTAATTTAAAAAACTCGTTGGATCTCGCTCATCGCAGGTGAAACAAAGGCCAAGTGCAATGCATAGCACCTAGATAGTGTAGTTACCTGAAATGCATTGTAGTCTGATAAAGGTCCACCTACGCTGATCTCTCTAGGGGCATTTTTTGGATGAATGGTGTCATAAAACTCTTGGGAAGCAAGCATGATGTAGGTTGACTTCATTAGGGAATGAAAACAACTGAATTAGGGGTTGATGGACCCTAATTATATGGATCTGGATGTTGGGGTTGATGTGCCCAAATTTTATTGTAACAGTTGCCCCCTAAACCATGAAGTCGAAAATAAATATGTCGAGTGAGATGCTTTATGACTTGGAGAGAAGGTTTCGAAGTGGAAGGTGACCTACATAAATTACAATACAAATATCATGATACTTTGATTTTTTCTCACAATTCAGCTGAGGGAAGGCATACCCATGCTTAGATTATAAACTTTCATTACATGTACAAATATAGTTGTCTACAGATGTAGACCCATGAATGGATGACCATGAATGTAAGGCCATTGTACATTTGATATAGTACTCCTGAAAAATATATCGCAACCCAGATGGATGAAACTGGATCCAGGGTCTTCAATCTCATCCAATCTTTCACTCAAGTACAAGTCTACCCATGTGAATAAATGATCTGAAGTTGAACATGGAAAGACATCGTCTGATTACTAGCCAATGATGTAAGCCATTAACATATGTGAGAGGAATACCGATAATGATAATGAACCTCAAGGTCCTACAATACATTTCGCATGGTGTGAATAAATGATTTGATGTCGAACACTAAACGAAGTCTTTCGGTCGAAGGCCAGTGATGTCAACCTATCGCCGAAAGTGAGAAACTTCCCATTGATGTATGAAAGCCTCAAGGTACAGAAGGGGTGTTTCTAAGTCAACTTCTTGGATAATGTGCTGATGTCAACAAGAAGCGACCCATCGCAGGAGGGCCTTGATATATCCCACATCAATTACACGAAATGAGGAAAATGATTTTTGAGATGAAACATTGATCGATGACACAAGGTTCAGGAATGACGGGCATGAAAATGAAGGTTTATGGTATTGTAAAGGATGAGGTTTTGAACTGAATGACTTCTCTTGAACATATCGGCGACAATGAAGTGAATTGGTAGCATTGACCCAAAACAAAGTGATGGATGGTATGATAGACCAACGATGTGATAACCATCATGTTGAATGAACCAACCCACATAGTCACGGTGATGAGGTGAAAGTGTCATGTTCAAGAGCGACCTGCTACCATAAAGTGTTCCCAACTTTTTCCCATTTTTTCCTAGTCATTTCTGACTAGTACCTCTTTATTTTTAACCAAGCTTGAGGAGGATAACATATGCTTGTTGTATAATTCCACCTTTCTGGTGAATCCATCATTATTTAATGTTTTAACGAGTCTAGCGAAGGTGAAACTCGGTCTTGTCTAGATGGACAAGTTTGTCACTATTTGATGTTCTCAATGAGTTTAATGACAAAGATAACTCAATGCTTTTCACATTTAGAGAGTCTGAAAAGGGACTAAAAGGGAACTCCACAAGTTCTTTTTCGTACATTTGTCTCTCAAGTCTAAAAAAGCATAAAACAATACAAGAGAGAACCTATTGATCATGTTTGACCAACGAATACCTTTTTCATAGTTTAATCTATCTCAGCTCGAAGAAGAGGTAAAACTATACTGAGTAGATATTGATTCTAATTTGTTAACGAGCTAGAAACGACAAGTGCTCGGCAATCTTTTCATGTTTAGAGAGTCTGAAAGGAGATTAAAGAGGACTCCGTTTTGAGGAACGAGTGGTGTCTAGGGTAGCAACTGGTTCTGGCGATGTTGGAACTTCTCAAAACATGTTGATTTATGTGAAGAGGCTGGCTATTAAGACCACTCATTGCAACTGTTCCTCAAAAGGGGTAAAACAACCAAGTGAAAGTGTATGATCGGCCAAAGGGATGATGACGATGGGATGAAAACAACCAAGGCTCATCTGACGAAAAGGCTGATAGAATGGCAATCACGAGGGTTATAACTGGAAATGGGTTCATTTTTACACAAGCTTGAACCATTGGGAACTATGCTTGGATTTAGTTTCATGTTTACACAAGCTTGAAACGAAAAACTATGCTTGGATTCAGTTTTATTTGTACACAAGCTTAAAACGAAAAACTATGCTTGGATTCAGTTTCATGTTTATACAAGCTTGAAATGAAAAACTATGCTTGAATTCAGTTTCATTTTTACACAAGCTCGGAACGAAAAGCTATTCTTGGAAATGGTTTGCATGCACCCAACATGATGAAAGGGAGAGTCTCCTGTAACCTAATTGGAAGTCGCTGTGGTGAAGTAGGACGATTATCCAACACCTTTTTGGCCTTGTCCAGATAAACAAAGGTGAGCGGGGTGATTCCCTTCACATAACCTACAGGGAAACTTAACTTTACCATGGGGTGCATGCCCCCCAAGCTTCATTACATTCACCTAAGTAGACTACTCATGGCCATCAAGTGGATGGAATGAAGGTTCGTTACGAGATCAAGTGAAAGACGCGACTGGGATTTTACAAGATCTACTCAAAGACTTGACTTGGGACTTTGCTCCAGGGGACCTTGTTTCATTTTTTAATGAGCCTGACACAAGACAAGGAACTTTGCTCTGATTCCTTGTTTCATTTTTTAATGAGGTTGACACAAGACCAGGAACTATCCTCATGGACCTATTTCATTTTTTTAATGAGGTTGACATAGTAAAAGAACTATCCTCGTACTCCTTGTTTCATTTTTTAACGAGGTTGACACAAGACAACGAACTATCCTCAGACCACTTGTTTCATTTTTTAATGAGGTTGACACAAGACAACGAAATATCCTCGTGGACCTGTTTCATTTTTTAACGAGGTTGACACGGTAAAATAATTATCCTCATGCTCCTTGTGTTCATTTTTTAACGAGGTTGACACAAGACAACGAACTATCCTTGGAACCCCTTGTTTCATTTTTTAATGAGGTTTACACAAGACAATGAACTATCCTCGGGGGACTTGTTTCATTTCCCCAGTGGAGTCGCCATTTTGTTATGGGCAAATTTAGTGTTTCTTTCAATGACTATGATCCGGATCTTTGGGGGAAGGCCCTCAAGATCTGAAAGATTGAAATGGATCTTGGGGGGAGAGACCCCCAAGATCTGAAACCTTGAATTTCCAGAAGAAAAAGAGGAGAATGCCCAATAAACAAAACCACAAAGAAACTTTTATTTAAAATAGTAATGGAAATAAACTAGCTAGGGCAATGGTAGCTTATCTCTGAGAAGAGATGTGCGGCTACATGCCTCTGAACTGTAAAGGCTACATTGTGGCGGAAAATCTGTCCTTTTACAGAATGTGACTTGTTACTTATAGTATTTTTCAGTTAGAATACCACGGATCAATTCCATGGGTGAATGAATACCATGGGTGGATTTTACAATACCACGGGCAGATGCCATTTACAATACCATGTGTAAATTCCATGGGTCAATGAATAATATGGGTGGATGAGTACCATGGGTTGATGCCATTTTCCATTTGGATCATTCCTCCCTCCTTAAGAAGAAATGGTCCCCATTGCGTAAAGTTCCCTCCTGTGAAGCTTTTGTTGAATATGAAGAGCCACTGAAGATAACGGTTTTATGTGGTTAACCCAAAACCCTGATAAACGAAGATCCGAGGATAGAGATACCTTGTAATTCTTGTGACCAACTATGATTCTCATAGTGTGCAGCCTAGCAAATGGACTTTGATGGCAAGGATTTTATGTGGTTGAACCATAACCATGATGTTGGTTGCTGATGAAGTAGCAGGTGCCTACATAGCCTGGGGAGGGAGGGCACATCTCCAAATAACCCAAGCCGAATGCTGCTCCAGAATTAAAATGGACATAACTCGGCCAATATAACTCAGAATATTTATTATAATCTATTTTTGGAAATAGAAGGATCATTTTGCATCTTACCATGAGTTGGAAATCCTTATCTGGGCACTCTGAGATCTCAGATTCGCGCTGCAACAGTTCCGCCGTCACAAAATTCTAATAAAATAGCTGATTTTAAATCAGCGATATCTCCCACATCCGAACTCCGATTTGACCCATTATTTTTTTAAATTCGGCGATTTTTCGAGACGAATCCAGATCTAGTATTTTTTTTTTTGTAAATTTTGTACCAAATGTTTCAGATCGGATCTAAAAAGTCACCGCCCAAAAAAATTCTTGCAAAAAAATGAAAAAAGAAAAATTCTTCCTGCTTGACCCAAGAAAGTGCTATGTGGAGGTTGTAGCACATGCCTAAAGTTTGTTGAATATTGTTGCAAAATTTGAAACTAAAATATGCATCAAACCCTCATTCCCATGGAATCATAACCTGCTTTGATACCACTGATCCGAATCTTGGGGTGAAGGCCCTCAAGATCTGAAAGATTTAAATGGATCTTGGGGGAAGAGACCCCCAAGATTTGAAACCTTGAATTTCCAGAAGAAAAAGAGGAGAATGCCCAATAAAAAAAACCACAAAGAAACTTTTGTTTAAAATAGTAATGGAAATAAACCAGCTAGGGCAATGGTAGCTTATCTCTGAGAAGAGATGTGTGGCTACATTCCTCTGAACTGTATAGGCTACATTGTGGTGGACAATCTGTCCTTTTACAAAATGTGACTTGTTACTTATAGTATTTTTCAGTTACAATACCACAGATCAATTCCATGGGTGAATCAATACCACGGGTGGATTTTAAAATACCACAGGTGGATGCCATTTACAATACCATGTGTAAATTCCATGGGTTGATGAATAATATGGGTGGATGAGTACCATGGGTTGATGCCATTTTCCATTTGGATCAGACTAACCCCTAGACCTAGTAGCAAGTCTAGAAAAACAGTTAAATTAGTTCCATTTCTTTTTCCTATAGCTAACAGATAAAAGAAAGAGGAACGAAGGAACCAACCTGTATCTTTCGCTCGATCCTTCTTCCCTTTGACTGCTTTTTCTGCTCCCTCCCATATTTAACTGCTTGGAAGGTACCTTCACATAAGCTGAGACAACAAACCATCAAAGCATACATATCGATATGCTAACTAAACATATTATAGAATCGAAAGTACAATATACATCACATGAACACATGAATGGGAAAAAACATAGAACTCTTTATTAATTCAGGAAAGATTACAACCCTTGAAGCCATGTTCGATTTAGCATCATCCTTCCATCTTCAAACCCTTATCTCCTCATGAAACATCAATTTGACATGATAACATTACTCTCTCTCAAGTCTTACTCAAGCAGCATTTCCTTAACTTACAAAGTTCCAACCTCCCCTAACCTTTGAAGGCTTGCTCCATTTATAGCTGAATGGAGGAGGTTAGGCCATTAATGGCCCTCATGAATGCTTTGCCATTTTTGGGAGTTGGTTCCATGGAGGAGGGGATAATGGATAAAGGTTCATTCATCTCCCTCATCCAAAAGTCAGCCCAATCCATCTAGAAGTTTCTAGAAGCATCCATTGGATGAGGAATCCAATGGATTTAATTTAAAAAACTCGTTGGATCTCACTCATCGTAGGTGAAACAAAGGCCAAGTGCAATGCATAGCACCTAGATAGTGTAGTTACTTGCAATGCATTGCAGCCTGATAAAAGGCCACCTACACTGATCTCTCTAGGGGCATTTTTTGGATGAATGGTGTCATGAAACTCTAAGGAACAAAGCATGATGTAGGTTGATTTCATTAGGGAATGAAAAGAACTGAATTAGGGGTCGATGGACCCTAATTATACGGATCTGGAAGTTAGGGCTGATGTGTCCAAATTTTCCTGTAACAATATTTCAACACTCCCTCTCAACAAGAAAGGGATTATCTACCACCCCGATCCAGTATCTATGGAACTCAAATTTACACTTTGATAACCTTTGTCAAAATTTCAGCATCTTGCTCGTTTGTCGAAATATACTGGAACAACATGATCCTATCAACCTGTGAAAAGCCATGGGAAACAAATCTTGCCTTATGCTTCTCCACACTACCATCAACAGCTTGGTTTACCTTGTAAAGCCAAAGGGAACTCACATCTGACTTGTTCTTCGGTCTCAGAACCACGTCCCAAACACTGTCACGAACTATGGCGTCATACTCCTCCACCATAGCATCAACCCAAATCAACTACTGCATTGCTTCCTCAAATGAAGATGGCTTGGTCTCAACACAATCTCTAGCAAGTGCCATGTATCCAGTTTACATCTCAGGTGACCTCCCCTGTCTGCGCTGAGAAGATGGTGCTCCCACATTCTCTCTCGCATCCTCCAACAATCTGTCATCTTCGCTTGTGCACTTTTTTCCATCTCTGGAAGACTCTACTTGAGTGGATGTCTCTACTCCTGGAACCTCTGCATGCGGCTACTCCGCATCAGTCTGAGGCTCCTCCTCCTTGGGAACCAACAATTCCTCCACAGCCTGTAGTTGGAGCTCCCTCTCGATGGAAACTCGCATGGCCTTCTTCTCATCAAACTTGAGATATCTGAGAACCAGTGTCCTCCGACTAGTAGGCAAGTACACCCAATAGTTGTGAGGTGTATCAGTGTAGCCCACAAATATCCCCAACTTTACTATCGACTCAAGCTTCTTCCGTGCATCCTTTGTCACATTGCAATATACCGATGGGCCAAAGATCTTGAAGTGACCCACATCTGGTCTCTTACTGGAGAAAGCTTCCTCTGGTGTCTTCATCCAAAGTATGCAATGCAGACTTCTATTCTGCAAATAGACTGATGTGTTGCATGCCTCAGTCCACAAGTGAAGTGGTAGGCCTTGGTCATGCAACATTGCCCGTGCTACCTCTATAATAGTTCTGTTCTTCCTCTCGGCCACCCCATTCTGCTGTGGGTTATGAGGTGTCGTCAACTCTCGTTTAATTCCTTTCACTGCATAGAAGTTCTTAAACTCTTGAGAGACATATTCACCAATGTTGTCACTTCTCAAGGCCTTGACCTTCTTCCCTGACTCTTTCTCGACCAAAGCTTTGAACTCACAAAAAATTGTGAAGGTTTGGTCCTTCTTCTGCATGAAATAAATCCAACATTTATGAGAATAGTCATCAATGAAAATCACATAATACCTTTGCTTCATTGTCGATGCCGTTGAGAATGGTCCACACAAATCAATATGAACTCACTCTAAGATCACCTCTGCATGATTGTCTCGACCATGAAAGGAAGACTTGGTGTACTTTCCCAAGGTACAACCTTTGCATGTGTCAACTTGCTCAAGTTTACCTTTGGGAAGTCCTGTAGATATCTGCTGAATTATCTTCAAAGTCCCATGATGCAAATGGCCCAACCGCCTGTGTCACAACTCGGCAATGTCTTGGCTTTGCACCAATTCTACTTTTGTACTCAATGCCACACAATCATCTACCTCTAGTTTATAGAGAATCTTCACCCGAATCTCTATCCTCTTGGTCTGACCCATGTCTATGTATATTAGGAATGCCTTTCCTTTATCGAAGACAACATCGTAGCTTTTGTCCTCCAACATCACGATTGATACCAAGTTCTTCTTCAGTCCAGGCACATACATCACATCTGTCATGGTGAGAGCAACTCCATGCTCCCTCTAAAAAGCAATCGTGCCCACTCCTGAAACACTATACCTTCCATTTTCACCCATCTCTATGCACATCTTAAGGTCTTTCTCCTCCAAGGCATTGAATAAATTTTTATCACAGTCATGTGGAATGAGGCTCCACTATCAAGATACCAGACACAACCAATCATCGATTACACCATGCATGCGATGAGGGTAAAGTCCATTTCGAACTGAGAGACTCATGCCTCACCTTCCAATCCTTCTGAGGATCCCTTCTTGGACTTCTTCGATGGGAAACTAGTCGCATAATGTCCCATATTGTGACAATTAAAGCATCTTACTTTAGACATCTCACCCTTATTCCCTCCATGAGAAGAATTCAATTTGAAATGGGAAGCCTTCCCCTTCCCTTTCCTTGCCTTACTTGCTAAGGCTAGATTTTCTTCATCATCATTCCTGGATGAAGAACCATCTCGTGTGTGTTGGCATTATGATATAGATATGATACAGGTGTTGTCCTTGATGGCAACTCACTTATATGACAGATCATAGTGCAGCAGGTCAATAGCAAAGAATTAATGATCAGAGAGAGGTATACGCAGGTTCACCATGACAAAGGAGCGTATACACGTGGGTTAGTAGACCAAAAGGAGCGTACAATGTACACATGCACTTTCACAGAAGGAAAGACATGTACATGTTGGAAAGCTAAGTTTTGGTCCATAGTATTTGGTCCATGGTATTTTGATCCATGGTATTGGTCCATGGTATTTGGTCTGAGGTACTGATTCCAGGTATTGGGTCCAAGGTATTGGTCCCATGTGGTTTTGGACCATGGTATGGAGAGAGGCCTAAACCTATATAAGGAGGAGAAGATAATTAGGCCAAAGTTGTGCAAGTGGTGCAAGGATTGAATATCTAATGAAGTGAGAGATCCAGTATGCAGGTTATGGGTTTGTGATGCTTTTCTTGATCTGAACTAAGGATGCACCTATGTGGATGATGATGGTTGATGGACCAGGATCATGAAGACTAAAATACATTATCATTATATGGTATGAATATTTTAGATCTGAAAAATGACGTATGTTTTATCCTTTATATATGACGATCTGGGTATGTCTGAAGTAGAAAATTGCAGCGAAGGTATAAGTAATTATTTTCAGATTTGTACGCTAGTTGGCTTTGGTGAAATTGTGTATACACGCTGGTTTGGTTCATCAGAGTAGAGTATACATTATGAGATTTGATATTTGAGGTTGCTATTGGTTCTAGTGGTTGTTGTAGAGTTCTAGGTTCTGCTCTGTGTTCTGGCGACTGTGTTTTGATGACAGGTTTTAGTGATTAATTCGTTGGGTGATTCAGAGATTGATGATGTAGGTGTAGTTGATGGTTTATTGCAGTGGTGATTGATTATGAGCTTCAATGTTGTTGATGGGTCCTGTTGTCGCGCAGATTGACACGACAACGCTCAGACCGGGGGCTGTCACTCTGATCCCCGATCCCTCCATTTAAGCCTGCCTCCCGCGGCTAAGGGGGGTAGACCCTATGAGATGATGAAGCCCAACTGTTGACCAGTTGGTTGGGAGACACGAGACACGATATGAAAAGCACTAGATGGATTTGATTAATTTAGCAGACCAGTGCCTTAAGAGATTGTGGTTAAAACGATTACTTGTTAGATGATATAGAAACATAAACCGTGAACAACAATCATTTGTCATCAGCTAAATCACAATGCTCTTAGAATGACCAAGACGATATCCAGCAACTGGGAATTTTGAAAAGATAAATGCTTTAAACCACCACGAGAGTCATAAATCATTAACCAGATATCATATTTCGTGTCTCGACTTGAAAACATGATAATTCCCGAAAAAATAACTAGATCTGACAAAGAAAATTTCCACAAAATTTTTCAATTTTTTTTTTTTTTTAAACTAAAAATCTAAACTAAGCAAAAACTAAAATTTAATCAAAATAAAACTAAATCTAAATTCTAAAGAAAAAAAATTATAAATGAATCCTAAAAAAGGGAAAAACAAAACTTCAAATCTACTTTAATTAAAATTAAAATCTAAAGAAAAAGAAAAAGAAAAAGAAAGATTTTTTTTTTCTTTTAAAAAAAAATAAAAAAAATCTAAGTATAAAGTAAATCAAAAGCTAAATTTCTACTCTTTTAAGATCCTAAAAAAAAAATCCCAAACAAGACTAATTAAAATAAAATTAAAACTTTAAACCTAAGCAAAACTTTTTTTTATTTTTTATTTATAAACTTTAAATAAACCGCAAAAAATAAAAAATCTAAATTAATTTAATCTAAAACTAAAACCTAAATGAATTTCCTCTTTTTTTTTTTTAACTTAAAACCCTAAAAATAAATCCTGTCTAATCTATTCTAAAAAATAAAAAAAAGGGAAATTTTTATTGTCTTTTTATATTTTATATTGAAATAAAAAAAAATGAAAGAAAAACAAAATACATACATAAATCTTAAATCTAACGTAACTTAATATTCAAGCGACTGGGAATACGCATGACCTTTTGGGCTTTATGCTTCATAAAAAAAAATGCCTCGACTTACGCTAACCAAAACATATACCCACAAAATGAAAAATGAAATTACTGCGAGTTCCAGCTCTCGACGGCGGGGTGAGTAGGGCACAGGCAGCGAAAGGAGAAGACAGCGGATAAAAAAAAGGGGGCAGGCCCGGCTACGGCTCAACATTTATCAGCATGCAGATGAGAAAGCCAGATGAATGAAAGAAAATATGCGAAAGTGCATCACAACAGAAAGGCTCAAACCGTCAAAGGAATTACGTTGCACGTCACAGCCCTCCTGCTCATACAAATTTCTATTCGAAGGCAATATAGAAATACGATGAGCTGAACCACAGATATGACAAATGAAAATGTCTCGGTTAAAATCATCACCCAGTTTTCAAGCATAAGGCAAAAATGAACGCGTACCTTGCCTCAGTCGATGGTGATGAGCAGTCGTGAATGCAGGTCAACCGGATGGTGTGCGGAGCAGCTTGGAGACTTAAGTGTTTGCTTTCGATGGAGAAATCTGAGCGCTTGTAAATGGAACGATCAGATCTGTTACCAAAATTCATGAATTTATTGACTCGTCCACGTGTTTTACCCACGCTGTCTCCTTCTTTCCTTTTCTTTGAAATTATGCCGACGGTGTGACAGTTGATCTCTGAGGATAGAACAGTAAGAGGGATACGCCCATAGTTTACGTGATTTGAAAACGTCAAAGTATAAATCGATGCCCTCACGTATTCAGCAGTTTCGTTTGATGGTAGATGGGAATGATTCTTCGTGCATACGCAGAGAGAACCTTCCTCCTTTGACAGGAATTGCTCAGCCAACGCATCGATATATGAATGGATCGCCCCAAAAATTTCGTCCAGGATTAATGTATGATTTGCAGCCTGCTACGAAACCCTGCAACCTGAAATGATGAAATCACCCAAAAAATAATATGTACACAAAACCGAAATCAAAACCCTAATAAAAAAATTTGAAACCCTAGAACAACTAATTAATGTACAGATTTGGCCCCTTAACAGCCAGATTCAGCAATAAGAACAGAAATATTTAAAGAACAGAAATTTCAGATTTTCACTGTGAAGGACTTCAGAAAATCTCTCATGCAAATTAGAAAATAAAACTGAATGATAGACCCAGGATCAAATCCAACTGGGCTCAGCAAAAAATGCTTGCGGGAGTTGGCTGGTTCAGCCGAGAACTTCCCCAAACGCCCACAAATCTTCTTCGATAAGGGTTTTCTGCACAGCTCAGAACAACCATCAGTAAAGAGGGCAAAAATGCTGCTAGGTCTCAGAAAGTAATGGAGATACCTGCCATTACTTCAGAAACCCTAACAACACTCAAACCCTAGCAAGTGAACAAGATACCTGTGCTCACAATACTCTACAATAAGCTATTATTAATGGCTGAAAATAACATATGCAGAAAATTAAACAATCTCACAACATTTCAAGAGAGTAACACCAGCAAGATATGGACCCCAAAGTCTTCTTTTATTAAACAGAAACAGTTTACAAGAGAGCTTCTTCAGTACCAGACTCACAGATCTTATTGATTTGAAATGACCCCTAGCACCCTATTTAAAGGAAATGATCCCAACGGCTAGTTCGAGTGATCCATGTCGAAATGATCTCGACCGTCGATGAGGATCAAGACATCTCTTAATCTCATCCGTCGATTTATTAAAAAATGATATTTTGCATGCATTCACTTAAAATATTATTATTTTATTATTTAGGGTTTTCGCTTTATTTTATAATTTTTTATTTATTTCATTTTTAATTTTTTTTAATTTTTATTTATTTTATTATTTTTATTTATTTTCTCAAATGGATCATCGAACTAAGCCTTCGGAAACATCACCTAGGACCTAGGACTTAGGACTCATGAGGGGATTTAAAACATTTTTCAACCCTCAAGACACATTACATCATGACTTTTACAATTTACATCTTAAGGGGACAAACCCACTTAACATAGACCCTCATAAATCACCCAGTTTCTGCAACACAACTATAATCTAGCAGATTAACACACTAGGATTCTCCTAAAGTTCTAATAACAAAATGCATCCCGGCTTTGGGGTCAGGCTGAAGGAAAACTCTGCCGATCGTAGATCGGTGAGACGAAAAACCTTCCGGGACGTAGATTATCATTAGAAAGTTAGGTCCACCTAGGCAATTTACATACACGACTCATATCTGTTAGGATTATTTACAATTCATTCATGCAGATTGGGTTTACAATTAAAATGATGTAACTGCTGATGACTGCAGGATGGCACGGACACGTCGATCAGGTGCTACCCCTTTTTGCCAAGAAAAGGGGGTGTACAGCATGGGTAGTTGACCAGTAGTGGTCAACAGGTCCAATATGAAAATTGGATGAAACATGGCCTTCATATTATGGTGTTGTGTTCCAGGTGTATCTAGTCTGAAAATTTATGAAACGTGGTCCCTGGAGGAAGAGAGAAGGTCGTAGCCTTCTATAGACCGGTGACTACGTACTGGTAAACATATCGGCCAATACAAGAGTCAGGGTGTTGGAGCTCCCTTCTAATGGTAGTTGGAAAAAATAGAGGGTTGTAGCCTTCTGTAGGCTAGCTCCTACGTACTAGTAAATATATCAGCTAGTACAAGAGCCAGGTGGTTGTAGCTCCCTTCCAGTAGTAGCTGGAGAATGAGAGAAGGTTCTAGCCTTATGCAGGTGGGTGCCTACATACTGGTATGAGTCTCCACCAGTACAAGATTTTAAATAGGTTTTTCTTATATTAAAGGAAGACGACAGCAGGTGGTTTTTGTACCGCATTGGGTTTCCACCTTATATCATGGTGTTCATGTGTGTTTCTTATGTGTGATGATCTGTTCTATTATACTACACTTGGTTACTATTTATATGGTTAATGAAGTTCTGATGCACTGATTAAAGATCAACACACGATGAATTAACTGAATCATAAGTTTACTGGATATACGCTCGTTGCATTAAACACAATTGCATGTACACACGGGTTCCCTTAACTGAAGTAGCGTATGTGAATCTAATTATGGAAATGAAAAAGTTATTGATTTGCTAATACTGATTCACCCCCCCTTTTAGTATTATTTCCAACAATTGGTATCAGAGCAGGTCCTTTGGAAGAAGCTTGATCGCTTGAAGGAGATCCGTAGACACAATGGGAAGGAAGCTAAAGAAGAAGAACATAGCGCAAAGGAATTGGGACAGTAGGAGAGACAATTGGCCATCAGATGGAAGCGAGGATTCAAATTCCAAATCACCTCAAGAAGAGCAAGCAAATGAAGCATCAGATAAAATCATAGATCAACAATATCTATTTAACAAAAGGGAGAGTGCCCACAAAGAAAAAATTATTAGCTTAAAAGCTTAGCTGGAGTGTGCCTTCAAAGTATGCCAAATGTTCTAGGAGTAGAATGAAGAACAAGAAAATTGAGATTCTCAAACTAAGGCAACAAGTGGAAGAAGGAAGAAATTCTGAAGAAATCTTGAAGAAGCAATATTTGGAAAAGGAAGAACAAAATCAGGTTGAGGTAAATATATTGAAAGGTAAATTAGAAGAAAAAGATAAACTATTACAATTTTAAGATAGTACTAAGATTTTGGATGATATTCTTAGTAGTCAAAGGTCGCCTGCTATCAAAACTGGTCTTGGTTTTTATGAATCTGTTGAAGGTGAATCTATCTCACAAGGTGAGGCAAGGAACTCTAATGCAAAATCTGAAATAATCAATAAGGAGATGAGAGGTCAACCCCATCAACAACCAAAGAAAGAAAGTCTTCAAAGAAAATCATTTAATCCTAACTGTGGAAGTGATAGACAGTTATTTCCTTCGATAAATAATGTTGCACGTTTTATATGTCATAATTTTGGGCATGTTGTAGCCAAATGCAGAAGTAGAATGGTTCAAGACCATCACACAGAAAGATCATCACGTTCCAGGTACTTTAAGGGATATTGTTTTACTTGCAATATGTTTGGTCACAAAGCCATTGACTGCTATAGAAGGAATATGAAACATATGAGATGTTATGCATGTAACAAGCTTGGACATATAGCAAAGGAATGTAGGAGAATATTTTGGGCACCATACCAAAAGGAGAAAACATCATCAAAGTCGAAGATATGGAAGAAGAAGGAAGTACAGTCAGAAAGATGTAGCATAGCAGAGTATACAAACATGATAGACTCAGAGGGAGCTGAAAGTGTGAAATTTTAGTGTTCTAAATCTTATACGCAGGTTTCATGAAGACAAATCATGTATATACGTGAGTTTGAAGTTGCACAGTCGCGTATATGCTAGTTTGAGGAAACGTTGTGGGATAGACTCAGGAAAAAGGGTCTGATATGGTTTAGTCAATTATTTTCTCTATTTGATGATGGTTACAATATACTGATGATGTGTGGAAATGTTTTGGTACTCATAAGATGTTGTTTATAAGTGCTTTTGATCCCAACTTGATGATGATGATTCCTTGATAATTCTTGCTAAAATATGCATGATCAGATCTGACAGTGAACGGATGGAATAGGTTCAGGGGGGAGCATATGCTTTGAATAATGCATTATTGGCATTATGATTAGAAGACTTTGGTGATTATGCTTATGTGGCTAAATGATACATCTTTCTACTTATTTTTGGTTGGTCAAGAGAATGACATTGCAAGTTACAGGTCCAGATACTGTTGACAGATGCTTATAGTGCAGATCATATATGGTGTATGATAGTTGCTGATGACTATCATGGTCTTGTTTAGATTGTTGGTCTTTATTATAAAAGTCATGAATATAATTTGGTGTAAAGGTCATGCAAAGACCTAATTTGTACCTCCACTATGCATGGGAAGGATGATGTAATAATTTCTATTTTTAGTGATGTATAAACATTTGGTATATCCCCAATTGGTTGGGTGGTTGAGTCAAAATGGTGTATCCCCACTTGGTTGGGAGATTGATGTATGTATGAGTCGTTGGTGATAGGAAGGTCATACTCACTTAGTTGAGTTGTAGAGTTATGTTATTCTATTGAAATTGTTTTTTGCAGACTCAGCATGTGCTCAGGGGGAGCATGGACGGATTGATACATCTTAGCATGTACAAAGGGGGAGCTCAATCAGAGATTTTAGCATGTACAAAGGGGGGGGGGGTATGGACAGCATAATGTATATCAAAGGGAGAGAATATCTTGGTCCACCCTTTGCCCTTGATGTCAAAGGGGGAGAGTGACTTGGTGTGGTTGTTGCCATCAAGTCCAAAGGGGGAGATTGTTGGCATTATGATACAATTTTTGTCGTTGATGGAAACTCACTCAGATGAAAAATCATAGTGCATCAAGTCAATAGAAAAGAATTAATGATTAGAAAGGGGTACACACAGGTTCACAGTGACAAAGGAGCGTACACACATGGGTTAGCAGACCAAAAGGAGCGTACAATGTAAACACACACTTTCACAGAAGGAAAGGTGCGTACATGTTGGAAAAGTAAGTTTTGGTCCATGATATTTGGTCCGTGGTGTTCGGCCATTAATATGCCATTATTAATATCACTTTTGAACGCTTATTCCACCCATTTCTACTATTCTTCATCACGTCATTTATCATAATTTATCATATAATTCTATTTTACAATGATTTATGCTCTTATGTAAAAATATTATCTATTCTCCTTTGTTTCTAATAAATTGATGATTATGCATGATTTTATCAATGATAGTTTTAATAAATTGGTTGTAACATTATTCACCATTTTTAGCTTCCAAGATAATTTCCAGATTGAAGATTTGATAATTAAAAGTGCCAACTCAGAAATTCGTTGGAATAAGAAGTGATAGTTTTGCGGTTGAGATTCTAGGAAAATGAAGAAGAATATGGAAAATCCGGAACATGGGTTTTGTCCAAAATGGACCAAGTTAGCTTTAGTGAAGAACGGTTTGCCCAAATTTGGCTTGTATTGAGAGAAACACAGGGTTCTTTGAGCACGATTTTATCAGATTCGCTATGTGGCTGTTTTCAAAATCTCAGCTTCACAGCCAAATTCTCCTTGCTCTTGTTGAAAGATAGATGGAAATATATTTTTTTGTTGATCAATTGGTTGGAAACAATCCAATTTTGTAATAGAAATCATGTTGTAATTATCTCTGTTGTAACTGCTCTCTGATCTCTCTCTATTTAAATGAAAACATAGATCAGAGATAGGGGGAGGGAGAATTGAGGATTCAGAATTGGAGATTCAAGAATGATGATGGATTATTCATGATGGGATAGGATAGAATAGGAGGAAAAGGAGATTGTTGCATGTTGTGACTCTCAAAGCTTTAGCTGTTGTAATGATTTCACAGTTTGATGATTAATATATGATTTGGAAGTTGTTGTTCATTCTTCTCATCTGAAGTAGACCAGCAGCATCCGCTGGCATCTAAGGGCCCAGCCTCTAGTGGATTACGCTGCTGCTATATTATATCTTTACGATTCATGTGTGGTTTTATTTCTTTCTTTTACTCTTCTCAGTAATCTGAAGCGCTTTACTATTTCACATATCGGCTCTGTTATACTTGATTGAATATTATTGTTACTTACAACGAGAATGATATGTTACCATTCTAACCCTACATCACATTATTGTTTATTTTGGAAAATCATATATCATCATTGTTCCTTACAGATTACAAGTTAACCGCACTGTATATTCTTGAATTGGTACTACCGTATGATTTATTCTTAAATCGTGACTGTTGTTTATTCGGAAGTGTTGTTCTGTTATCATTGTTGTTCTGAAACAATCGTTGTTCGGTTACAACTGCTATTATTTCATGGCCGTGATTCATGCATATTGTATTGAAGCTTAGATTACTGTCCCTTTTAATGACAAGTGTGTTGCGTGCTTGACTTGGGTTACTTTACATTCATATTTAATCCACTGTTCTATACTTTATCTTTGATAATCTGTTGTTCCATTTCTGTTTCCTATTCAATTCAAAGGCTATTACTTAATTCTTGAAGATTATAATTATTGCTGCATTCATTTACATAGGATAGAGTTTTGCTGTTCAATCCTATTTCTTTGGTGTGCGGCAGGGGTGTCAACTGTAGAGAACATTGGTTACTACTTCCTTGTTCTTAGATTGGTTGTCTTGTTCTAGTTTGATTTCAATTGTATCAATATCTAGAGGAATGAGTTATTGCTACTGTATCCTCGATTGATGTTTGCTGAGTGAATAGTTGGATTTCAGAGCATTTGAGTTTATGTTGTTGTAGTTAGATTTCTTTTCAAGCATCCATTTACTTTTAAGCACTATACTGCAAAACATTACTCTTGAGTAAATAGCCACCTCAAACTAAGTACACTCTTGAAATAAAAATTCGTCTCTGGGTTGAAAATTAATGTGAAGATAATTAAGAGTTAAAAAGACACCTTTTTATCGCTCAACACATGGTATTTTGATCCATGGTATTTGGTCTGAGGTATTGACCCCAGGTATTGGGTTCAAGGTATTGGTCCTACGTGGTTTTGGACCATGGTATTGAGAGAGGCCTAAACCTATATAAGGAGGAGAAGGTCATTAGGCCAAAGGTGTGCAAGTGGTGCAAGGATTGAATATCTGATGAAATAAGAGATCCAGTATGCAAGTTATGGGTTTGTGATGTTTTGCTTGATTTGAACTAAGGATGCACCTATGTGGATGATGATGGTTGATGGACCGGGATCATGAAGACTAAAATACATTATCATTATATGGTATAAATAGTTCAGATCTGAAAACTGACGTATGCTTTATCCTTTATATATGATGATCTAGGTATGTCTGAAGTAGAAAATTGCAGCAAAGGTCTAAGTAATTATTTTCAGAACTGTACGTTGGTTGGCTTTGGTAAAATTGCATATACACACTGGTTTAGTTCATCAGAGTAGCGTATACATTATGAGATTTGATATTTGAGGTTGTTGTTGGTTCTAGTGGTTTTTGCAGAGTTCTAGGTTTTGCTCTTTGTTCTGGTGACTGTGCTTTGATGACAGGTTTCAGTGATTCAGTTGTTGGGTGATTCAGAGATTGATGATGCAGGTGTAATTGATGGTTGTATTGCAGTGGTGATTGATTTTGAGCTTCAATGTTGTTGATGGGTCCAGTATGAAAATTGGATGAAATGTGGCCTTCATATTATGGTGTTGTGTTCCAGGTGTATCCAGTCTGAAAATTAATGAAACATAGTCTCTGGAGAAAGAGAGAAGGTCGTAGCGTTCTGTAGGCTAGCGCCTATGTATTGGTAAACATATTTGCTAGTACAAGAGCCAGGGGGTTTGAGTTCCCTTCCAATGGTAGCTGGAAAACGAGAGAGGGTTGTAGCCTTTTTTAGGTCGGCGCCTACGTATTAGTAAATATATCGGCTAGTACAAGAGCCATGGGGTTGTAGCTTCCTTCTAGTTGTAGCCTTCTACAAGTGGGTGCCTACATACTGGTATGCGTCTGCGCCAGTACAATATTGTAAACAGGTTTTTCTTATATTAAAGGAAGATGACAGTAGGTGGTTTTTGTGCCACATTGGGTTTCAACCTTATATCATGGTGTTCATGTGTGTTTCTTATGTGTGATGATCTGTTCTGTTTTACTGCACCTGGTTACTGTTTATATGGTTAATGAATTTTTGATGCACTGATTAAAGATCAACATATGATGAATTAACTAAATGATAAGTTTACTGGATATACACTAGTTGCATTTAACACAGTTGCGTGTACACGCAGGTTCCCTTAACTAAAGTAGCGTATATGAATTTGATTATGGAAATGAAAAAGTTATTGATTTGCTAATACTGATTCACCCCCCCCCCCCCCCTCCCCCCTAGTATTATTTCCAACAGTGTTCTTATCCTGATCTCCTCCTACATAAGATCCAACCATAGTTGTTCCCAATCCGACAGTTTCTCCCTTCCATTCACAGAGTCTTGGTAGCTATTCCAACTCTTTCGAAGGCCAAGGAGAGCGAGGTTCACCATATCATCATCGAAAGTAGTTATTCCCACACTTCCAAGCTCATCTCTGCAGGTGGTGAGCTTGTTCAGATATGTGGAAATAGTATCGCCCTTCTCCATCTTGATTCTTCGAAACTTATCCTTGAGCGTGAATTTCCTTTGGTCGCTACTGTTCTGGTATAGGTCCTTCAATGTCTTCCACATTGAAAATGGAGTATCCTTCCCATGGAGACTCGAGACAATATGGTCTCGACCTCCCTCAAGGATGATCTGTCTCGCCTTCGCGACACACTTCTTCCACTCAACCAACTCTTGTAAATTAGTTGAAGCTGGCTTTGGGATTTCTTGATCAATGAATTCCTTCAAGCCATTGTCTTCTAATATAGCCTCCATTCTATCTTTCCATGCTATGTAATTTGAGCTACCTTCCAAGGCATACTCGAGTCTCAAGCCATAGAACGCCATTGGCCAACCTTGAAGTATGATATGAATTTGATTTGCAACTGCAATCCGGAACTTCAAACTTCAAATTCTTTTCTCAGTATACTATTCACAACTCTGATACCATGTAGAAAATATGTGATAGGTTAACCCGATAATGTAATATAAATCAAAGCAGAATACTATAACCTACCTCTACTATCAATTTGTGGAAGCTTAAAGATCGAGCTGAACAATATAACTAGAAGAAGAAGAATCAATGGCACAATACACATGAAAATACTTTGGGGAAAGCCTTAGCTAAAAACCCCACACTATTGTATTATCATACATTGTGAAAATACATAGGTATTATACAAAGCCTTAGCTCTCACAACTAGCCAGCTCTCAGTACAATCCTCACATATGCTCATAGGCAATCTTAGCTTCTCTCCAGCCTTCCTCTCTGCCCTTTAAACTCCTATTTCCCTGTGTGGTTCTTTGAGGATGATTAGCCTATTACCAAGTGGAAAACAAGCCTTCAAAACTACACAATCCTCAAGGATGAATCCTTGACTGCATGCATGAGTTTGCTCCAGGAGAAAACATATGCAACTAATAGTACACTTTCCTTGAACATTAATCTTAACTGGGTCTTTCTCAGAATAGACATGCATGAGTTTATAATGAGGGAATCTTCAATTAACTGGAGTAGCACTAGTTGAGTGCATTAATGCATCAAGTGACTATTAACTCACTATTAGTTCCTCAAATAGTTTGGAACTAATTTAACTGGACTTAACTTAGTAAACTGAGTTAACTAATGACAACTCAAATATAACTTAATCTTATCTCCTTAATTTAAGGGATAACTCTTGCATGACTTCAAAAAGACTTCTAACTTGAATTTCTCCAACTAATTAATTTAAAATAAATTAATTAATTATTTCCATGTAGCTGTTAAGAGTAAATTCGATTTTAATTCAAGGAAAAATTAAATTGGAATATTCTTGTTTCCATATTTCAACATTCCCTCCAGGACTGAGAAAAATTGATTTTCATGCATGGACTGATTCTCCCAAGGTAGCATGCAAAGGCATCCCTTGATTCAGAGATCTAGTTTTAGCAGCTGGAGGTTACATGCAAGGATCATTTCAGAAACCTCCCGCCAGGTGTCGCTTTTCCTAGATTCGTGGCATGCACATCACAACCTCGATTTGATCAAAAATTATCAACTGGATGCTACAAAGCTCATTCCTCACATTGAACTTCCAGATTTGACATCCCACATTGCATCTAGGATTCATCGACACATTCAACTTAGATGTTTCGGGGTAAGCCCGCTTTTCATGTCTCACGTTGCGTTTCTATTGCTTTTTGTGTTTTGCTTCGTGTGAGTTTTGTCTGCTTGATTTCAATGAGCGCTTGCTATCATTTTGATGAGTGTCAGCTTGTAGAAGCACCGTTTCAGTTTTCATTCTCATCTCACTGTTGTCGCATGCATGACATTGTTTTGCATAGACGGTCGCCATTGTGGCGGCTCGCTTCACACACATGCATACTTTCCCATTTTCTGAATCATGCTCTTGTTGTTTGCATGTATGATCATTCACTCTTGTTTGCACTCATCTCATCATGCATTCAGACTTCTCATGTTTTCAGTCGCCCATTGGCCAGTTTGGACTGCCTTGGCCCAAACCATGCCTTGCCCGGCTAGCACTGTGCATTTCTAGAAGTGAAGGCTCTGCCTTCCCACTAGAAATTATGCAAGTCTGCCACAACATTGAACTCCAGGCTTGCATTGTGCAATTCTTGGAGGCAGTGCCCGGCTGGCCCCAGAAACTATGTAATGTAGTTTTCTGGTTGCATGTCACTACTGACTAAAATTGTGCATTACGCAGTTTCAGTCCTTAGCAATCCAGGATGGACTATGAATTGCGTAGTTCCAGTAGTTAGTCAGCCTCCTGATAGCCTGGAATATGCCTTGAGTATTTTTGGCAGTTAGTCTCCCGACCTCTCGATGAAAATTGTGCAATCTTCACAGACAATCACACAGGTATGGTGTATGTTAGTCCTCTAGTTTGTTTTAGTTTTCAACTAACAAATTGTTTACCATGAGTTTTCTATGTCTCCATCAATCATAGGTGCTCATCTGTCTCTCAGAAGCACAAGTACAATGGCTTCCAGGAGAGAAAAGTCAAAGACACCATCAAGAGTGCAACTGGGGATGCAGTCAATCAAGTGTCTATGAAATTGCCTATCCATGAAGACAACAAGTTATTCATGTACAAGGATATTAAGATGAATGACAATGAAATCACAATGAGCAGCACACCTGCATGTGATGAATGCAAGAGGAAGGTTGCTGACAGCATAGAGGAAGTACAAAGATGCAAGTTCAAAGTAGATCCACTCATGACGAAAGCAGCTTTGGAGATTGAGGCTATGAGGTGACGGCGCGACACAAAGATAACATGAAGGCTGAGAGAGAAACAAAGAAGGATTTGCATGTGCTGAAGAAAAAAACTCAAGGAAGAACAAGAGTTGCACAAATAAGAGAATGAGTTGTAGCAAGAACAGGTACAACAGGGGGAGCAACATACACAGATGGATGAAACTGCACCCATACAAGTTATAGTTCCATCCCAGTAGCTGGCACAAAGAAAACAAGGTGAGTAGTGTTGTTGATCACATGCAAGGGAATCCAACAACATACATGTCATTATGCGCATGCATGCAATCCCACCCAGTTGGCACACTCCCCAAGGAAAAGACAAGAAGTAAGTTCGACTGGAGTTGAACATGTATCTTGAAAAATTGATGCGCATGGTCACCAACACACACTTGGAGATCAACACAGACACTATGCATCAATATGTTTCTAGTCCAACTACACTATAGACGATGATGCACATGTTGTTGGGCGAGTTGGACAAAGGAACCATATCAGCGTACCCTAGTGCAATGGAGGCAAGAGTTCGCTTTCAGCAGGATGTCACCATTGAGCGCACAGACACCATCACGGACGACCAAGCTTGGCACCAGTTCACCACCGCCAACTATCATAAGGATGTCGAAGAGTTGGTCTCACCACAACGGTTCAAGTGTTAGTGATGTCTTGCATAGCTTTCTCAAGCCATTTTGTCTCACATTTGTACATGTGCATTGTAATGTAACATCTTTTCAAGTGGAAGTTCAAGTGTCGATAGTTGAACGTAACAATCATAGAGTAGTTGAAGAGTCATGAAGATAGATGAACGGTCACAAAGGGGAATGTCAATGGTCACCCCACCCTTTGCTATAAATAGTCCCTCATAACTCATTGTAGAGGCTTTTGGTCATCCAAGCTTCCGATAGGAGTATCTTAGAGAGAGCTTGGATAGCATTGTAAAGAGCATTGGCTTCTCCATTGTGTAAAGCTAGTATATCTCTGTGTGTTATTTTCTGTAGTCATCGCGTTCATGTTTTCAGAATTGACATTTTGAACCCTCATCTGTGGTTCATCATCAGGATAGATCCATGAGTTAAAAAGTCAAAACTCAAAGGTGTAGATAAATACTGGTGAGGGTAGGGTTTGGAATGAATGGTAGCCAACAATAATGGTAATGCTTTAACACAGTTTTAATATTTATTTTTATTTTTTATTTTGTTAATGATTTTAGTTTTAGATTTTTATTTAATGTTTAGTTTTCATTTTTAAGGTATTATAATTTTTTATTTTTGTATTATTAGGTATAATTGAAAGAATAAAATAATTTTAAATAATTTCTCATGCTTATTAATGTTGATAAAATTAACCTATTTTTTTTTTTTTTAATAATGTTAGGGTTAAGTGGATTATTATATCTCTTTGGAGGAGCAAGAGACAATGACTATAACGTTCCGCTGTCGGAACTAGTCATTGGACATAGATGTATTGTATGACTGGAACTTACTCTTCTTAATATAACATAGCCAATACATTTCATGCATATGTTGTATTGTATTTCAGCTATCTTGAGTACTCTAAATGATTTATGTATATGTTTGCTTATACATGCATGTATAGCTATTTTCTATATATGTATGTACGAATCTTACTGAAATGTGTTGTTGGTTTAACCATCACTTTGGATTGCTATCTTACTTGCTTCCATGTTGTGATGCATCTTTTCTCGTGTGTTCCCTTCTTAACTCCATGTTGTCACAAGTTTCCAATGGGTGCATTCACCTCACCCTCCGTGTGTTAGAACCGCTCATGCACCTTCCTTGACTTACTTCATATGTCACACCCTTGTCACCAACAGGGACATCTTACTTGCCTCTGTGTGAAACCGTGGTCAAGGTGATACTGTACGACCCACTGTTGGGACTCCTACATCAAACGGTCAGAGGTCTAATTGGGACTTCTTACTGGGGAGATCCCCTGACATGTTGGCAGGTCCAGCATCGTCAACATACTCCAACTAATTTTATGTGCTTCATGAATAGTGTGTTGCGTCCTTATATGGAAAAGTTTTTGAATGTATTCATTGATGACATCTTGTTATATTCCAAGAATGAGGAAGAGCATGCCGAGCATTTAGCAACAATGTTGAGATTGCTAAGAGAGCATCAGTTGTATGCCAAGATTAGCATGTATAGTTTCTTTCATACATAGGTACATTACTTGGGACATGTTGTTTCCAAAGAAGGTATAATAGTGGATCCAAAAAATATCAGGGCTATCATGGAGTAGGAAACTCTTAATAATCTGGATGAAGTCAAATCCTTCATGAGGCTAGCAAGTTACTACAGGAGGTTCATCAAGAACTTCTCACACATTGCATATCCTATTACCTCATTGAAGATGTTGTTGAAAAATGCTCCAATTCATAAGATTTCATATCTGGATAAAGAGTCAGTAGTGTGTACATATGGCTGCAAGAGAGGAATTGGTGGAGTCTTGATGCAGGAGGGACATGTGGTATGCTATGATTCGAGGAAAATGAATGAGCATGAGCACATGATCTTGATTTTGAAGCTAATATTCATGCCTTGAAGATGTGGAGGCATTATCTTCATGGTAGGAAATTTTTATTAATGAGAAATCACAGTCGGTTGAGATATCTATTTGACCAACTAAATATGAGTGCTAGGGAAGCTAGATGGTTGGACATGATCATCGAGTTTGAATTTGAGATTAGATACATTAAGGGTAAGGAGAACAGGGTTGCAGATACTCTCAGTAGGAGAGTGCAAATGAACCATGTTGTAGCAGTGATCTTGTATGGGACAAATTTACATGATCATATCTTACAGGCCAGACAACAAGATGACAGGTACATGGATCTTATGCACAGGTTAATGTAGGAATTTTCAGGGTAAGTTCCTCAAATAGAACACCAAAGGACACCACTCACAAATAGATCATAGATCGGTATGCCTGTATTCTTGATGTGGTTAAAACCCTCAAAGAGGGAAATAGTCCATGGCCTGAGCCAACGCGACCACTTCAGGAAATTTACTAATGTAAAAGAAATAAAATTTACATAATCTTCTCTCATGAACAGTCACCTTACAAATGACCATCCATGCTCTTTAAATAGATATCATGGACCAATTGGGTGTTAAGCCACAGATCAAGTGTTGTTAATACTAATGAGAGAATGAACCATCGCGTCACTTCATGTATAGAACATATTGTGACTGTCGGATTGTAAGTTACAAAAATTACATAGTAAAGAAACACACTTTACCTAACTATACACTAGACCAAGTTATACTTAACTATTTCCTATGTGTTGGAATATCCTAACATCCCCCCTTAAGAACAACTTGGGATAGGATTGAAATATGTACAAAGATGACACAATAGGAGAAGGAAGGAGTCATTAGATCTTATCTCCCCTTAGTGAAAAATTCCTAAACTCCAACCATAATCAAAGTTTAGTAAACTTCACCTCTGTGAGAGCCTTTGTAAAGATGTCTACAACTTGATCATCTGTTGAACAATATTGCACTTCAAGAACATGGCCATGAATGAGATTTCTAATAAAGTGCATGTGTAGTTCAATGTGTTTACTACGCTAATGTTGGATTAGATCTTTGCATATTTGAATGGAACTTTGATTATCACACCAAAGTGTAGTCAGATGCTTTTGCGGAAAAGAAAACCCCGACAGGATTTGACGAAGCCATAAGGCTTCCTTACTTGCTTCTACGGTGCTACGATACTCTGCTTTTGCTGAAGAAAGAGAAATGGAACTTTGTTTCTTGCAAGCCCATGTAATAGGTCTAGAACCAAGAGTGAATACATAGCCTGCAATAGACTTCCTATCATTAGGGTCACCAGCCCAATTAGAATTAGTGAAACCAACCAATAGAGGAGATGCTTCTGCACTCTAATGAATCTAAAACTGAACTGTACCTCGAACATAATGAAGTATTCTTTTAGCTGATTTCCAATGTATTTCATGTGGGATTTTCATAAACTGAGCTATAAGGCCAACAACAAAGGAAATTTTAGGATGGGTATGGGTCAGATACAAAATTTTTCCAACAAGCTAACGGTATAAGGTAGCATCAACTTGAGGGGAAGTATAAGTGACTAAAAGTTTGGCTCTAGGCTGAAAGGGAAAAGGGGCTGGCTTACAGTCTTCCATATGAAAGTGGACTAGAAGATCGCAAACATACTTGGACTGGGAAAGGGAAATACCTTATTTGGATTGCAAGACTTGAAGACCAAGAAAATAATGCAAGTGTCCTAAGTATGTCATTTTAAACTTCTTTTTAAGGCTAGACTTCACATGGTTTATAAGGTTGGGATCACCACTAGTAAGGATAATATCATCAACATAAATAAAAAGAATGATAAGAGACTTACCCACTTTCTTGGTGTAGACAATATTGCCAGAATGACACTTAGAAAAGACAATATCTAGAAGAAAGCTATCCATTTTGGCATACCGAGCCCGAGGGGCTTGCTTGAGACCATAAAAGGATTTCTTAAGATGACATACAAGGCTAGAGTCTGTTTGTCTAAATCCATGAGATTGTTCCATACATATTTATTCATGCAAGTACCAATGCAAGAAGGTGGATTTAACATCCATTTGATGGAATTCCCATTTGAAAGAGGTAACAAGGGAAGAACAAGGCAGATAGATTTCATTTTGGCAATAGGGTCGAAGGTTTCAGTATAGTAAATTCCTTCAACTTGTGAAAAAACCTTAGCAACAAGACAAGCTTTATGTTTATCAACTTTTCCATCTAGTCCAAACTTAGTTCTGTAAACCCATTTGCATCTAACAAGTTTTCATCCCTTTGGAAGAGGAACAAGGTCCAATGTATCATTTGCCAACAGTGAATGATATTCTTCATTCATAGTTGCGTCCCAATATGGATGGCCTAAAGCTTATGTAAAGGTTTCAAGATCATAATTCACTGAAGCTTGAGCTAGTAAAGAAGAGGCTCTATCAAACCGAGAACATGTACGACGATGATTTGTAGGATCACCTGCAAGAGCACCTGTTGCATCCCGAGTAGCATAGGCCCATTTTGGAAGCTGAGGAGCTAAAGGAGGATACCGAGAAGGTGGGGGAGGATTTTCATCCTCACTATCATCATATGAAGAAGAAATATTTTCAGAAGTAAAAGGGATAAAGAGAGGTGGCACATCCGCTGAACTAGGCTCGTAGGCCGATATATTTTCAGCAAACTTTACATATTTTCTAACAATAACATTTTTTTCGATTTAGGTTAAAGAAGTCTACATCCTTTGAAATGTTCATAATATCCAACAAAAATAAATTTTTCACTCTTAGGTTCTAAGCCTTTATGTTTCTCATTTGGAATATGGGCCCATGATTCACTTCCAAAAACATGAAAGTGACTTACATCTAGTTTAATTGAGCTCCATGCTTCTTCTAGAGTGATATTTAAAACCTTTACTATGTAATTTTCACAGTTAATTTATTCTGCCCAAAATTTAAGACTAAGTCCTTAAGATTGAAGCATAGAATTAGCCATTTCTTTTAAGGTGTGATTCTTCCTTTTAGATACATCATTCGGATTGAGGAATGCTACTGCAACCTTCACGAGGCTAATGGATGACATCTTGCGGCCATTCACCAACTCATTTGTAGTGGTATACTTGGATGACAACCTGATCTTCAACGAAAGTTGGGAAGAGCACCTCCACCACATCTGACAGGTTCTCCAAACACTGCGTCCACACAAGTTATGTGCCAATTTGGAGAAATGCACTTTTGGCATGACCTAGGTTCAGTATTTGGGATACATTATCGATGAACAGGGGGTGCATGTGGATCCATCCAAGATCCAAGTCATTCGGGATTAGCCATATCCAACCACTATAATAGAGCTCCGCAGCTTTCTAGGTCTTGCCAACTTCTACCACAAGTTCGTCTTGGGATTTTCTAATATCACTTGGCCATTGAGTCAAGTCACCAAGGGAGGAGCGAAACAAAATTTCTTTTCGTATGAATCTCAACAGAAGGCATTCACAGAGTTGAAAGATCACCTCTGCTTGGCACCAATGCTCTTATTACCAGACTTGCAACAACCATTTGAGGTCGAGAGAAATGCCTCTGACTATGCTATTGGGGCAGTCCTTAGTCAACACGAGCATCCAGTGGCATATCACAGTGAGACACTTTCAGACACAGTCTGAAAGTATCCCTCTTTTGACAAAGAGATGTACTCCAATGTGCAACCCAGCTGGCAATGGAAGCATTACATTTTGGGGAAGGAAACGGTCACCCACACAAACCACTGACCCCTGCAGTTCATACAGACCCAAGGGAAATTGCAGAATGATTGCCATCAGAAGTGGTCCACATACTTACAACAATTCCATTTGAATATCAAGTATAAGAAGGGCAATGCCAATAATTTTGCAAATTGCCTCAGTGGACCACCGATCATGGCATTAACCACCATGATCAACCCCTGTGGGCATGAGACTTTTGATTGGCCACTTCTCTACAAAAGTGACCTAGAATTTGATGACACATACTAGACATTTTTGGAGGGTCAGCATGTTCCAAATTTTCACCTCTAGGATGCCTTGTTATGCCACCTGGTTCAGCTTTGTGTTCCTTCAAGCAAGCGTGCCAAGATGATTTGGGAAGCACACTACAGTCGAGATGTTGGACATTTCGAGGTCGAGAAAACGGTGGCAGTACTGAAGAATTATTTCTATTGGCCGAATCTTCGACAGGATGTCAAGAAGTAGATCAGATCATGCACTGCCTGCGCCATTGCCAAACTAGCCATTAAGAAGCAAGGCCTATATACCCCGCTACCTAACCCAATTCAAACTTGGGAATCCATCTCCATGGATTACATGTCAGGCCTTCGTTCCACTAAGCATGGAAATGACTCTGTTTTTGTGGTCTTCGACAGGTTCTCGAAGATGGCCATTATGGTGGCCTGCAAGAAGAATATCACAGCAGAAGCCACTACTAAACTATTATTTCAATGAGTGTGGGTACACTTTGGGATCCTACGGTTTATTATCTCAGGTCGGGACAGCAGGTTCCTTAGTACATTTTGGTCCAGTCTCTGGTCAATGCTAGACACCAAACTCACTAAGTCCACAACCTTCCATCCTCAAACTGATGGCCAAACAGATGTTGTCAACAGGATGATCGTACAAATTCTGCGCATGTACAACTCAAAGCATCCAAACACATGGGATGAGAGCCTCCCCTATGTTTAGCACAGCTACAACTGGGCTCTCCACAGCTCGATTGGCCACAACCCTTTTAAGGTGGGCTTGGGATTCCAACCACTATGTCCCATTGATGTGGCCATGCCATTTGAAGCTACTCACGCAGATTCGACTCATGTCCAGTCTAAAACAGATAAGGAAAACAACTTCATTGAGCACATCCAACATATTTTCCAGCAGGTCCATGACATTCTGGAGAAATGAAATGCCAAGTAAAAACAGTGACATGATCAACATCGAGTGCCACACAAGTTTCAGGTGGGCGACAAAGTCTAGTTGCATTTGCAAAAGGAGCACCTTACCAGAGCCTATCGGAAACTCAGACCACTCTGATATGGTTCTTACACTATTACCAAGGCTATGGGAGATAATGCATTTGAGCTCAAGATTCCCCCATTCTTTGGCCTACACCTAGTGTTCAATGTGGACCTCCTTCGGCCATACTTTCCACCATTATTAGACACATCCGACATTGTAGAACAACGCACACCCACAGAGTCAAATCTAGATTGCATGGAACAAGTAGCAACTGATCGGATCATGGACACACAGATCCAGCACACTGGCCAGCATAATATCCAATTTTATTGAGTTTTCAAAGTCGGCCAACTCCTTCACCAGGGCATGTGGCTCACCAGGGACCAAGTCCAATAGAAGTTTCCTCATCTCATGGAGGAACTTAATGAAATGGGGACCACTGCTCACTAAGGGGAGAGGAATGATCCTGGTGGATATTTGTGGCCACCGGCCAAGTCCACTTCGACCCCCACCATTGTTTCTTTTAGCTTTTCAATTTCCTTAATTGTAGCACAGTTTACTATTTTTAGCAGTTTTTTGGGTCCTGAACTTCTGAAGCCGTTTTGAGGTCCTAAACGATGTTTTTTGGGAAGAGGAGGAGAAACATGGGTCCATGGATGGATGTTGTTCTTCCCAAAGTTTTATTTCTCGAATAGATCTTTCTAACGAGATATTGTGCGCATCAAATGGAGATCATATGCCAAAGTTACAACCCTGGGAAGTTGATGTACCAATTTACCGAAGCGAGGCCCACAGTTTGGTGTTTCATCTTCTAGGGTTAGGTTTTTGGATGTTTAGGGTTTTCCATTATTTCTCAACAATAAATAGGCCTTCAAGCCTCATTATAACACAGTTCAGAGGCATGTAGCCGCCACAAATCTTTTGAGAGATAAGCTACCATCGCCCTAGTTGGTTTATTTCCATTTCTATTTGTAACCATATTTCAGTATTTTACATTAATGAAATGAAGTATTATTTCCACTAAATCTTTGTGTATATGGTTATCTCTGTATTTTGTTGCGTTATTGTTTAAATCCGAATCAAGAAATATATAGATAACGTGGAATTCAATGACAAATCAATCAGTTAACGGTGTGACAAAATAATTGAAGTCACTCAAGAGGAAGTCTGGCTCCCTCAACATATCATCGACCATTATAATAAGTAGCTCCAGTTGGAGGTGACAAGATATAGTCACTATATCTGACCTATCATGGAAGGCCGAAACCAGATAGAGGTTAGCCCTCTGCCCTTCATACTAAATGAGAAGGTAGTGAAGGAAGAAGTCAAAAGATGGATTGGTATTAAAACCATGGCTGTAGCATAAGGACTCGTGTTCTTGTTCCCAAAGAAGACATTGCAACTGACATATGAGGGTGAGGTTTATGAGGTACTCATAGCAAGAGCCCAACTCTTCGCCATAGCAGACAAAGGGGGCATACCATCATCTACAAATACTATAAACCAACTCCAACCACATTTTGAATATTGTTGCAGGGGCTTATGCTTCTGCGCATGATGCTAGATAATAAAGAATTATACGCAAGTGAATTCTTATTTGTCGTCATCAAGTTGTAAAAATAAGGTGGTATCTATTTCTTTCTAATATAAACCTGAAATTTAAATTTTTTGCTATATGCATGATTGAGGCCTCTAACTATTGAGAAAATCTTGTAGGTGTTTAGTTAAGAATATTTTGCGAGGGAATACACCTTCAATACCTCCATCTCTCTCAGTCCCACTAATTAGTTTGAAACCTGTAATTAAAAGAGATAGGGTTGAAGCATCTCCTTTCTCTATATAAAGTTGATTCCCTTAATAGGATGAACTATTTTGTGAAAAGGAGAATTCAATCCTGGTAGCCTGAATGTCTATCTCACATTTAGAACTATGTTAATTTCAACCCAAATTGCTGAAAAACCACAGTAAATGGCTTTGTTGGCACCTAAAGACACAGATGGAGACTTTGGACTCTTTATTGAGAAGAGTTATATTTCATCTTTGTAATGACTAGACGTGTTTCAAAAGAACAAATATATCAAGTGTCTAGCTTTTGATTTATGTCTAAATGTCTCTTGTGAGGCTTAAATGGGTCAAGCACTCAGACTTTAATCATATGATCAAGAAGGATGTTGATTTGAAGGTGGTTTTCATGCTCAAAGACATTGTCAAAAAACACCACACGAGTCATTGCCAACAACTGTGGTTTCCAGGAGGTAGAAGGAGTTGGCTCTGACCTTCCAAGTGCTAAGGTTTATGGGAAGATACCATAGGATTTTTATGGAATTTTCTGGCCCTAAATATGATGTTCCAATGGTTTTCATTAACCAAAGAGGCCCTTGAATTTGACGAAGAAGAGTAGAGAATCCATGAACAGAATGCAGGAGACTCTGTGAAGAGATTATGAAAGATGCTTATGATGACCCATAGCAAGAAACTTCTGTTGAAGAGCATAGAGCCATTGAAGTGGGATTTGGGTCTGCCACAAGATTATGGAAAGACCTTGATCCAAAAGTATAGTGATTATTTCAGCATTTTAAAGATTCAAGATGAGGATCCAGGGTTGAAGCATTTGAGATGGAATGATGAGCTTCTTATATCTGCCCTCGAGAACGAGGTTGATGATGATGCCATAGGTGGAAACCAATTGGCTTACAGGAACTTCAAAGCCAATGTGCACTTTACTTATGAGATGAATATAAGTCAATTTTCCAAAGGGGTATAGATGTCTAAACAAGGTTATTTCATGGATGGAGGAATGGAAGAGGCTCCCATATGTGTCTCCTTGCGAGGATCATTCCAATCTCGATCCTAAGGGTCCTGTAATGGAGAAGAATGTTTTGGGTATCTATCACGAGCTGTTGAGCCTTACTATTCATAAAAAACTTCAAAGAAACAATATAAATTACTTTTGTGAGGAGATGAGTTTATGTGAGTGGTTTATGAAGCTTTTCACGTGGTATTTGAGAATCTTTTATTATTCTTGAAAATGTTCTACCTCAACAGTGGTGCTCAAAGAGGGATACCAAAATGGTCAAGCAGTGGATCAACAACCTCCTTTTAGGTTGAGAAAGAAGACATATCACTTGATGAGGAAGGGGATATTACTCAATAAGAAGAACTTAGAGAAGAGAGCAGTGGGTGTTCTGAAGACTAATCCTAACAAAATTCCATATTGGGATGGTGGATTAAGTGGTCACTGACATGAGGAAGAAGGATTTTCTAACAGGAGTTTATGAGTAGGCTATGATAATTTTGATGACTGTGTGTGTAATGGCAGAGATTACTGAGAGCCTAGATGATGATATATTGGCCATTTTTCAAGTAGATGCTAGTGGAAACTTAGATGTTGAGAGATGGATCAAGGAATCTGAATTCAAGCCCATAGAAAATGTTTTAGAGAAATGTATTATGCATGTGTTTAAAGCATGATATGTCGATACATTTCTTTCTTCCAAAATATATGAGCCATGTTCTTGACTCGGAAAAAATGTCTTTTCCAATTTTGGATGATTGCCTGTTTAACTGGAATCTACCATGGCTATATTTATTGGTCTACTATTTTCCATAGACAGAAAAATAGAGGCACCATTTATGTCCCAGTGTTGCCCCATATGTTCTTGTGACTGGCCCAAGGTGTCTTCATTTTTCTTTGCATTCATTGTATGGTGACAATATAGCTTTATAGTGAGAATGTATTGAGTATTATGGCCTTGTTTTAAAAACAGGGAAAATAGGTCAATAAAGGATAAATTTTTTCAATGTAGAAAATACAAAATAATACAGAAAATTTCTTTGAGAACTGTATTATAAGCTTCAAATTTTGATGAATTTGTCATGGAATCATTTCTCATGCTTATAAGATGTGGTTCGCAGGAAATCACTAGCTAATGTGGTTAACATGCATTAGTTGTGTTGTTTGAGAAGCACAAGAGTACTAAACATGGGGCTATATTACCGATGATGCACAAAAAATCAGGGAGCACTTGCAATTCTACATGGAGCTCAATGGTCTCTACGAGTAGGTTATAAAGTACCTATATGTTATTAAGAAGGACGTGGAGTACAAAGCCCAGGTGGCCATTGAGGTAAGGAAGGTTTTAAATAAGATCCTGACTCGAGAGGTTGACCTTATGGGGATCAAAGAGAGAACCTGGTTAACGAGGTGGCGTTGTTTCCGTGGCATATGCACCCTGAAGGTTGCAAAAATATATAGATAACATGGAATTCAATGACAAATGAGTTAGTTAATGGTATGACAGAATAAACGAAGTCACTCAAGTGCAAGTTTAGGTCCCCCGACATATCATAAACCATTATAAGTAGTGGCTCCAGTTCGAGGTGATAAGAGATAGCTACTATATCCGACCTATCATGGAAGGCGAAAACCAGATAGAGGTTAGCCCTCTACCCTTCATACTAAATGAGAAGGCCTTGAAGGAATAAGTCAAAATATGGATTGGTATTAAAACCATGGCTATAGCACAAGGACCCGTGTTCTTGCGCCCAAAGAAGACAGTGTAGCCGACATGTGAGGATGAGTTTTATGAGGTAAGCATAGCAAGAGTCGAGCTCTTCACCATAGCAGACAAACATGGAATACCCTCATCTACAAATATTGTAAAGCAACTCCAGCCACATTTTGAATATTTCTACAGGGGCTTATGCTTCTGCTCAGGATGATAGCTAATAAAGAATTATACACAAGTGAATTCTTTTTTGTTATCATCAAATTGTAAAAAAATGTGGTATCTGTCTCTTTCTAATTTCTAACCTGAAATTTATTTTTTTTGTTATATCCATGATTGAGGCCTCTAAATATGGAGAAAATTTGATATATCCATGATTGAGGCCTCTAACTATTGAGAAAATCTTGCAGGTGGTCAGTTAAGAAGTTTTTGCAAAGGAATACACCTTCAATACCTCCAGCTCTCTGGGTGCCATTAAGTAGTTTGAAACCTGTAATTAAAAGCTATAGGGTTGAAGCATCCCCTTTCGCTATATAAAGTTGATGCCCTTAATAGGAAAAATTGTTCTGTCAAAAGGAGAAATCAATCCTGGTAGCCTGAATGTTTGTCTCACATTTAGAATTCTGGTTATTTTCAACCCAAATTGCTGAAATACCACAGTAAGTGGCTTTGTTGGCACCTAAAGACATGGATGGAGACTTTGGACTCTTTGTTGAGAAGAGTTATATTTTATCTTTGTAATGACTAGACATGTTTCAAAAGAACAAATATATCAAGTGTCTGTCTTTTGATTTATGTTACATTTAGACATATGGTTAATTTTTTTCAACTTCTGTAGGTTATTATTTGGTTTCTTCTTCACCATAAAATGGTTTATTATATGTTAATATTTGAATCAAAAGCTAATCAAATGTATATCTGAATTTGTAAACGAATATGCAACTTTTCAGAATTCTTATGTAACACACCAAAACAAGAAAGGACATGTATGGAAACATAATTGTTTGAATGCTTTTTCATGTTTCTAAGGACATGTATAAGCCAGATTTGATTGAATGTTTTTAATAACATGTAAATACATATTTGTTTCATCACAAGGATTTTTAGTGAATCATTCAATGTACAAGGCCTGACCCTTTACCAGGTGAAGACTCTCTTGTAATCATTGTTACAAGATTCACTGAGTCTTTAGAGTACTCAGCAAAGTTTACTTGCCTATATTCTTAGTGAGAAAATTTTACATGGGTACCAAATACTTGATCAATCTTGGTCAAGGTCATTAGAGAATATGGTATGGTATGGGCCTAAGAAGTATGTAATATTTCTAGTACCCAAATACTTGATCAATCTTGGTCAAGGTCACTAGAGAATATGGTATGGTATGGGCCTAAGAAGTACGTAATCTTTCTAACGGTGAATATAAGGTAAAAACATTGTTATTATATAAGATATAGCCTAACACTAGCTTCAGGCTTGGTCACGACTTCGTTATCATTATACTTGGCTGGATAATGGTAGACCTCAATCATACTTGGTAGTGGGAGCATTCACTTAACAGGTTTGAATGAATGCGGAAATGTAATGATTTTCCCATTATATACACCCATTCTATAGAAAATTGATTGATCGGCTTAGCTCAAATATTTCCTTCAGCATAGGCTTGCAAAGATAAGATCTTGCTAGCATTTTCTGTTAGTTAGTTTAATGTGCATAGCAAAGCAAGAATTCATTACTATATGAGTTTAATATGCATACTTGAGCAAGAGTTCAGTGCTAGATTGGTAAGTAGCTAATTTTTATCCATTCATTGTATTTGTATTCACATTGTCTAACTGCTATACATTTTGGAATTACATTCTTTCTGACCTGCAATGATCACATCTTACTACCATTTTCTGTCAGTCAGTTTAATGTGTAGACCTGAGCAAGAATTTATTGCTATATCATTTTAATGTGCAAACTTGAGCAAGAATTTATTACTATATCATTTTTAATGTGCAGACTTGAGCAAGAATTCAGTGTTATATTGGTAACTAAGTAGCTATTTTTTCCGTTCATTGTATTGTTATTGGAGTTGTCTGACTATTATATGTTTTGGAATGACATTCTTTCATTGCAAGTGTATAGGGTTGTGGACACCAAGACATCTTTAATTCCTGTTTCTTGCCAAATTTATTCCCAATAGAGTATATGCATTTCAATTATTTGAAATTTAATAGGGCACTGTTGGCGATGGCCTAACCCAATGTATAAGAGGCTAAATTATCTTGTGAGACTCTGCAGGGCGGAACATGTCACCTAACTAGTGCATAGATTTTATGAATTTACTACAAATGTCATTGAGATCCAAGATGCTCACAATAATACATATTTATCTATATTGGAAATCCAAGAAGTTGACTTCCATTGTACCAAAATTCACATGGACAGTGGCCTTGCCAAGGCTATCCTTAGATTGTGTACTGTCTGACTTTCATATGTTTGAAAATTGCACACCAAATGCTTTCATGCATTTTATTTTTGTTGAAGGAATAACAGGAAAAATAGGAGAAGAAAGCACAACAGAATGACCAAGAGATACGAAACTGAATTTGGATCGGACTTTTATTAAACAATGATTCACCGTCTTATATTTCATGAGCATTCGGTAGTTTTATGTCACCAACTACTATTATATAACTAACTATTCAGTATACAACCGTCTATTTACAATTTTACCTAATTCGTTGTCAAACTAACAAACTCCACCTTGACAACAATTTTCCCATTCATCATCTTTCATGCAAGCCAAGAGAAGCTAAACACCACTGCAGCTTCTCTACTGTAACTGGATTTGTGAATATGTCTGCACAATTTTCTCGTGTATGGACCTTTTTAAGAACTACTTTTCCGCCATCGATCACATGTCTCAGAAAATGATACCTTACATCAATGTGCTTGGCTCTACTATGATAGGCAGGGTTTGTAGCCAAGTGAATAGCACTTTGACTGTCACAAAGTACATTCACTTTCTCTTGCGTCCTTCCAATCTCATCGAGTAGACCCTTTAACCAGATTGCTTCTTTACTGGCATCTGAAGCATCTATATATTCAGCTTTGGTAGTGGACAACGCAACTGTTTCTTGAAGCTTTGACATCCAACTAATTGCTCCACCTGCAAGAGTAAAGACATAACCTGTAGTAGATCTTCTTTTGTCCAAATCACCTGCATAGTCAGCATCTACATATCCGCAGACTGATCCTTCACTACCACTAAAGACGATGCAATGGTCACTTGTGCCTCTTAGATATCGAAGCACCCATTTCACTGCTTGCCAATGTTCTTTACCTGGATTTTCCATGAACCTGATGACAACTCCAACTGCATGTGAAATGTCAGGTCTTGTAGATACCATCGCATACATTAAGTTTCCTACAGCGTTTGCATATGGTACATGAGACATATACTGTTTTTCTTCATCAGCTCTAGGACTCAAAACCGAAGAAAGCTTAAAATGGGAAGCTAAAGGAACATTAACAGGTTTCACATTATTCATAGAGAACTTTTCAAGTACCTTCTCCACATACTTCTGCTGTGACAACAAAAGCTTACCATTTTTCCTGTCTCTGTGTATCTCCATGCCCAAGATATGTTTTGCTACTCCAAGATCCTTCATATCAAACGTCTTAGAGAGTTGAGCCTTTAACCTGCTGATCTCTTCCATGATTTTGCTTGCAATAAGCATATAGTCAACATACAAAGCTAAGATAATGAACATGTCATTGAAACTTTTGAAGTACACACAATGATCATACTCACTTCTTATAAAGTTCTGGCTCACCATGAAGGAATCAAACTTCTTGTACCATTGCCTGGGAGACTGCCTCAGACCATACAATGATTTCCTGAGCTTGCAAACTAATATTCTGCTGCGACCTCGTACAAAACCTTTTGGTTGTTCCATATATATCTCTTCATTCAAATCACCATGTAGAAAATTTGTTTTAACATCTAATTGTTCTAACTCAAGATTAAGCAACGCAGTTAGTGCCAACATAGTACGTATAGAAACAAGTTTTACAACTGGAGAAAAAATCTCATGAAAGTCTATACCTTCAACCTGAGAATACCCTTTTGCTACCAGTCGTGCCTTATACCTCTCAATACTACCATCAACTTTCTGTTTCAGCTTGAAGACCCATTTACATCCAACAACACTTCTCCCTTCAGGAAGCTCTACAAGATCCCAGTTATTGCTTTTGGCTAAGGAGTCCATTTCTTCTTCCATAGCCATTTTCCATTTCTCGCTATCTGTATCATCTACTGCTTCCTGATAACAAGAAGGTTCCCCATCTTCAGTAACCAAAGCAACAGATGAAGCAGAATCTTCATACCTTTTGGGAGTTTTCCTTTCCCTTGTAGACCTTCTTAGAGCGATTGGTTGCTGAACTGGTTCAGAAACTTGCACTAGTTCAGAAGCTTCGACGGCTTCCTTTGTGTCTTCAACACCTTTGTCTCCAGAAGTCTCTCCTTCCTTTCGACTGTCACCGAAAGATCTAGCCTCCAACTGAACTCGTTGACTCGGCGATACCTGTTCCTGTTCAATTCTTTCAACATTTGATTTTAACAAAGAGGATTCATCAAATGTTACATCTCTACTAATGACTATCTTCAGCAATGTAGGATCCCACAACCTATATCCTTTCACTGCATAGTCATACCCAAAAAAGACATAACATTTCGACTTTGGATCTAATTTTGAACGGTGATTTTTCAGAATAAGAGAATAAGCATCACAGCCAAATATCCTCAAATGAGAATAGTCACAAGACTGACCTGTCCAAACTTCTTCAGGAATTTTACAATCAATTGCTACTGAAGGTGATCTGCCAACTAAATAACAAGCAGTAGATACTGCTTCTGCCCACAACTCCTTTTGCAAGTTAACATTGCTGATCATGCTTCTGGCTCTTTCCATAAGAGTCTGATTCATACGCTCAGCAACACCATTTTGCTCAGGAGTATAAACAACAGTTTTGTGTCTAACAATGCCCTCATCCTTACAGTATTGTTCAAATTCAACAGAAGTGAACTCACCACCATTGTCAGTTCTTAGACATTTAATAGATTTGCCTATTCTTTTCTCTACCATAACTTTAAATTGTTTAAAGACACTTAATACATCAGCTTTCCTTTTTATCATATAGACCCAAACTCTACGAGAGTAATCATCAATGAACGTTAAAAAATACAATGCACCTCCATATGACACAACAGGGGAAGGCCTCGACAGATCAGAATGAGTGTAGTCTAAAACATCTTTACTATTATGATTTCCAACTTTAAATCTCCGTTGACACTGTTTTCCATACACACAATGTTTACAAAAATCTAAATTCAAGGATTTCAGATCGAGAAGAGATTTACGTTTCATCAGTATATGAAGACCTTTCTCGCTCATATGACCCAAAAGCTAATGCCACAGACGAGTACCTGCTTCTTCCTTTTCTGACGCAACCACTGCTTCACTGACCTGAGTACTTCCTTTTAACCTGTAAAGATTTCCGACCTTTTCTGCCTTCATAACCATAAAGGCTCCTTTGAAGACTTTCAAGCCACCATCTTGACCTGTAAACTTATAACCATCTGAATCCAACACTCCCAAAGAGATTAAATTTTTCTTCAAATCAAGTACATGTCTAACACTAGTTAATGTCCTAACTGTGTTATCATACATCTTAATCCTGATATCTCCCATCCCAACAGTCTGACATGACATATTGTCACCCATAAACACAGAAGTACCGTTTACATTTTCATATGAAGTAAACCAATTTCTATGTGGGCACACGTGATGCGAAGCACCAGAGTCTAACAGCCAGCTATCAAAACTCTGAGAGACATTACATTCAGGTGAAGTTTCATCTACCATACATAATTCTTCAGCAGATAAAACTTCGTCTATCATACCTGAATTGACCTGATTTGCTTCGTTCTTCGGGTTTTCAGACTCCTTCTGTTTCCAACAGTCCTTCTTCAAGTGTCCAACTTTACCGCAGTTCCAACATTTTGCCTTACACTTCTTGCCCTTCGATTTCGACCTGGAAGACCCCCTTGGTTTTTCTCCTATTTCCTTTGAGCGTCCTCTAGCGACCATGGCTTCTGATGCAGCTGTTTCAGTGCCGGATTTCCTTCGTACTTCTTCAGACATAAGAGCTCCCACGATTGATTCAAACTTCAAAGAATCAGCAGAGCTGAAGCTTATTGAAGTTACGAAGTGATCCCATGATTCAGGCAGAGAACACAACAAGGTTATGGCTTTATCTTCTTCCTGTATTTTGACTTCCATATCTGTTAATTGACAAATTAGTGTATTAAAAACATTCAAATGTTCTACAACGCTTGAACCTTCTTTCATTCGAAGATTGTATAACTTTCGTTTCAGATAAATTCTGTTGGTTAATGATTTTGTCATATAGAGGTTTTCAAGTCAAACCATGTACACCATGATGGTCTGGAAAACCCCAATTTTGGGGAAAAACCAACCAACAATAGATCTATTATTGTCCTTGGCTAAAACAAGGGCAAGCCGGCTAACAACCTGAGCTTTCACCGCTCAACCATGGCTGCTTACAATGGAGAATACACAAGCCCTTTAAAGGCTTCAACTACATGTAATACTATGAGCTCAATACCATGAGTCACCAATACTAGGTGCCCAAAACCACAACTGTTAACCATAACTGTTGACATAACCTCAACTCCACCATAGGGTCAATTTTATTTAACAATCCCCCCTTTAAACTTGACTTTGGGTTTTCCTTGGCCAAATCTAGCCAAATTTGCCAAGTGAGCCAGCCACGACTCACCTCCAGGCCCTACCGAGTCAATGTTAGGGTATTTGATAATCTCACACACTATATTAGTTCAGCATGCTTCATCATACAACCACATGCGTCCCCATATCACCCAAGTGGATGTTCAGACTTTATCAATGGTTCAGACTTTACCAATGATTTACCCGAGTACACATGCCTTACCAGGTCTTACAGTCATATACCTATTTACATGAAAATTTCCACCTTCCACAGAGATAGATTTGGCAGACTCTTCACAGATAGTTTTGGCAGACTCTTCATGCTCTGCTCATACAACACTTCACGTAGAGATTGTTTTTCCTTCTCTACGTTGACTATTTGAGGAAGAGTACCCTTTGCTGCGTGAAGGTGTCGTCTGTTCTATGAAAGAAGGCCAAACCCCATCAAATCAATTCTTACTAAATTAATAGATGCTATTCAACATCGAAACAATTCTTACTAAATTTTTAGATGTTATTCAACATCATAGAACCCTTTGATATTACAGCATTAAAGATTTTAATTAGATACACAGAAGCATAGGGTTTAGGCTATGAAACTTACGGAAGCTTTGGAACAATGTATTTACATCTTCAACTTCAGGAGTTTATTTTAGAACAAAAATTTTGTTGTGACTCGTCTCTTTCAACAATCACAAAAGCTTCTAACAACCCTTTTCCAACTTAGCTTGTTTCCAACCAGTCTCCATTCTCTTGTCTCTATGAGAGCCTTCCTTTGGTGTCTCAATCCATTCCTTTGTGCCTCCCTATGAAGGTCGTCATGGAAATTTTTCTTGACATAAATAACTAATTACATAAGATGCAACTAGTTCCTAATGTTTCAAATTGCCACTATTGCAGAGTTATAGGTGATCATGGAGCTCACTACATCCCTTGCTTCATCTCATAATTTGTGCTCTCTTCTTCACCTTCTTCAAAATCCCATAGAAAGTGGGCACAAGAGGCAAGAACAAAGTTTCCAAACAAGCAACCCCAACTGGTTACCCAAATTATCAATTTTCAGATTATTATGCCTAATCATCCCCTAATGCAATTAAAATCCATATGTGGCATAACAAAGGACAAGCAAGGGAGAGAACTTGCTCACCAGTCTGGTTTATATTTTTGCTGGCCGTCGAGAATTCCCCTAGGCTTTTTTTAAGATAGAACCCAGTTTTAGTATGTTGCCATTGGTTTGTACATATAATCCAGAGTGGAACATTATAACATGAATTTTGAATTTTGTATGTTTCTACACTTCATATTCCATATGCAATGCAAGCTTTGGAGAAGGAACAGACTTCCATCTAATTATTTTAATTCCAGTATCTAATAGATCTTGATGACATTTTTTTCTGCATGCAATTGTATCTACTAAGAAACAATTAAAGCATGGCATGGTGACTAGTTACTGTGAAATGGGGAATATATGAATTAAGTAGATGAATATGCAACTTTTCAGAATTATTCATGTAACACAACAAAACAAGAAAGGGCATGGATGGAAACAGAATTGTTTGAATTCTTTTTCATCTTTCTAAGGAAATGTATAAGACATATTTGATTTAATGTTTTTAATAACATGTAAATAGATATTTGTTTCATCACAAGGATTTCTGACCAATCATTCAATATACAAGGCCCGACACTTCACCAGTTAAAGATGCTCTTGTCATCATTGTTACAAGATTTAGTGAGCGAAGTTTACTTCGGTACGAAATACTTGATCAATGTTGGTCAAGGTCATTAGAGAATATGGTATGGTATGGCTCTAAGAAGTACGTAATGTTGTTAATGGTGAATAGAGGGGAATACGTTGCTATTATGTAAGATATAGCCTAACACTAGCTTCAGGCTTTGTCACGACTTCGTTATCGTTATACTTGGTTGGAGAACAGTAGATCTCAATCATGCTTGGCAGTGGGAGCATTCACTTAACGAGTTTCAATAAATGGGGAAATGCAAAGGTTTTCCCATTCTATATACCCAATCTATAGAATATTGATGGATCATCTTAGTTCAAATATAGCGTTGCAATGATCACATCTTGCTACCATTTTTTGTCATTCACTTTAATGTGCAGACCTGAACAAGAATTCATTGATATATTAGTTTAATTGATATATTAGTTTAATGTGCAAACTTGAGCAAGAATTCAATGCTATATTGGTAAGTAAGTAGCTAATTTTTTCCATTCATTGTATTGGTATTGATGTTGTCTAACTATTATATGTTTTGGAATTACATTCTTTCCTCCCCACAATGATCACATCTTACTACCATTTCCTGCCTCAATTTAATGTACAAACCTGAGCAAGAATTCATTGCTATATCAATTTAATGTGCAGACTTGAGCAAGAATTCATTGCTATATTGGTTTAATGTGAGGACTTGAGCACGAATTCAGTGCTATATCAATTTAATGTGCAGACTTGAGCAAGAATTCATTGCTATATTAGTTTAATGTGAGGACTTGAGCAAGAATTCAGTGCTATATTTGTAAGCAACTAATTTTTTCAATTCATTGTTTTGGTATTGACATTGTCTAACTATTATAAGTTTTAGAATTACATTATTTCATTGCAAGTGTCTTGGGTTGTGGACACCAAGACACCTTTAATTCTTGTTGCTTACCAAGTTTATTCCCAAGAGAGTATATGCATTTGAATGATTTGAAACTTAATAGGGCAGGTAGGACAATCCCAATGTCCAATAGGCTAAATTATCTTGTGAGACTCCATAGGGCCACTCACTATTAAACTATCAACTTCTTGTAAAGTTAAATTAATATATTACATATTGTTAGATACAATAATTTATATAAATGACACAACATATCACATTTTTCTCATCTATATTATTTTTCTCTATACTACTACCTTACTGCTTTTCCTTTGCAACATATAATGAAATTATTAGTTAATAATATAATCAACCAACCATATTTACAATATATAATTTAACCTATATTTCACACTATACATGATCATATTGTACATTAAATAGCAATATTCACAAATTAATTGAATTCACCATGTTCATAGAATTTGTTTTCCCTGTTCTGTGCAGAAAATGTTGGACGAATAGAATGAGTTGTGCTACTCATAAAATTTAAAAAATGACTAAACGATATGAATGTTAGGCTTCTACCATAAAGTCACTGGAGTTTGTGCAGTAACCACATTTCTTTAGTATGAATGAGAAAGCCAAAGGAAATATATTATCCCATACGAAAATTCATTTATCTATATTAATAACACAATTTTTAGAGAAATATTATTGTCATTGAAAATATTATTTTCAATATTAATAATAAAACACAAATTTCAAATCCATCAATAAAGTCCAGGATGTCTGGAAAAGGGTCATGAAAATTAAGTTTATTCGTATTATAAAAATATAGCCCTGGGTAAATAGATAGTTTAAATATTTTTGAGGGATTATTAATAAAGCTAATAAAAGCAAGTTGAAACCATATCGATGAGATAATTAGGTTTCAAATCAAAAATAGGAAGAGCGAAAAGGGACTCGGCTTTCAATTAAATTATGGAAATTTGCTCTTAAAAAACAAATGGAGGTGATGGCTATCGATTCGTGTACCAGTTACAACCTTACAGTAAATAAATTGTACAGGTTCGTTCAAAATAACATGTTGTGTTTCCCTTCGAACGGACTTGAGGAGCTCCACATACATTTTAGATTTGCATATTTGAGTGATTATTAAAATATAGTTGATATTTAGATTTTTTTTTTCAATTTTGTTAGTAAATATTCATTTATAATTTTTATGCCTTCACGGATAGTTGTAAAATATAATTTAAGGTTTTGCTTTGAACATTGTATACATCATTGACATGGTTATTTTTAGTGTCTTTTTAAGGGAAGAGCTTGATTAGTCATGTAAGAATTGAAATATGGTTATTAATATCTAGCTTAGCTTACGGTTTGTGTTACTAATTTTGGTTTGTGTTACTAATTTTGTTTAATAGGAATTGGTGAATTATATAAAATTTTGAAGATGGAGAGAGTTTTTTTTCTTTTTGTTTTGTAAGTTGAGTAGTTTTTTTTATTCATTCATTTCAAAAATCAAGTAGCTTAAAAATATAAGAAACTTTCTGTGGCCTCTATCTATCTAGTGGAAAACTAGGTCTGTTGGCTACCAAATCACATTGTAAGTCATCCAAAACATAAATAGTCTCATTATTTCGATCTAATTCTGATAAGACTTATAGTGTGTAAACCATCTAGTAGACATAAAACTAATAAAACTATAAACATAAATGCTACCCGAGATATACATCAAAATATAAGCCAAAAATAATCACACATGAAGTTCGAGAAATTAGTCATCTCACGATTCACCTTAGCTTGGAAGTTCATATTGAGGCAAACATGAAATAGGGCACTCAATGCGGCCAAGCCAGGTATTCTAGTGCTACAGCTAGAGTTTGGAGTTCTTTCTGCGACCAAGGCGGGCATTCTAGCGCTATAGCTCGAGTTCAATTAGCTGGAGTTCTTTATGTATGTCGCCGAAACTCACATTACGATGTGCCTTTTCATTCATGTTAAGAGAGGAAGTCATTTCTTTAAGCACAATACCTTTCATTAGCTAAAAAATATGAACAAACTGTTTATACAAAATGAGGCGGTGGTGTGTGTGAACCAGGATCGGGGATAAAATCACTCCAATCTTTTGTTAGTCTCGTCTCAAGTGTGGTTAGGTGTGAGAAAGCCAATGAAGGGTGGTCTAGTTTAGTTCATTATGGTGAAGACTCCTCCTGGTGGTGGTGGCTCTGGATGCACAAGTCGTGGTAGCAAGATTCAAGGTGGTAAGGGAAAGGAAACATGCTTGACCTCTAACAAGCCTCCATGCCAAAGATTTTGCAAAACATTGTCGAGGCTTATTGTGTTGGGACCCCAAGATAGGTGAAGAATCTGATTTCGACCTCACCAGGTGGAAATTAGATTCTTCACCCCACTTGGAGTCCCAACAGAATACGCCTCAACAATGTTTTGCAAAATCTCAGCATCCGTTTTAGCACGGAGGCTTGTCGAAGGTCAAGCATGTTTCCTTTCCCTTTGCCACCTTGAATCTTGCGACCATGACCTGTGCGTCGAGAGGCACCACCCACCTTGAATCTTGCGACCACGACTTGTGGGTCGAGAGGCACCACCAAGGGGAGGAGTCTTCGCCATAATGAATTAAACTAGACCACCCTTCATAGGCTTTCTCACACCTAACCACACTTAAGACCCAACCCACTATGTAGAGGTCGGAGGGAGAAGTGACTTAAGTGGACCTGGAATAACAACAATACATAAAACCACCTAGAAATTAAACTTAAACTTAATGAGAGGGAAAGTGAAGAGAGGTAGCATCGAACCACACTACCCTACACCATGAATCGGTCACCAGAGCCAATACTTAGAGAAAAACACGAGTGTGTGTTGGAATGATAATCTAAACTGTCATGGAGCGACAACAACCGTAGCATTCTGTTTCTAGAAAACCTCCATTGGAGTTCCCTGCGATGCGATCAAGTCGCAGATCGCATATCGCACATTCTCTTGTCACCCTTCGTTGCGTCCCTGTGTTGTCTGCGATGCGATATTTGCAATCGCAGATCGTAGATCGCAAACATTAAACTTCTGTGCGTTAAGCCCTTCACTCCTTGTCCGCGATGCGATGCGATTTGATCGCATATCGCAAATCGCAAGATTCAACGGTTATGGCAGTGGCGGCACATCTTTTCTCTTCCGCCGATGCGATGGTGCGATGTTGTGATAAGCCACCCATTAAAATCCGATAAGATATTTTCAGCCGTGAAGGACGAGAAATTAATTTATCCCCATGTGAAGTAATTAATGATATTTACCACAGTTGGTAAATATAGGTAAGATATTTTTGTTATCTTATTGTTTTAAAGTCATATATGTGAGAAGAATGTTAGAGTTTTTTTTGTAATTTTCTGAAACACACAACAGTGCTGATATAGTGAAATTAGTTTCTGGAACTGAAGCGTTCCTGTTGTAATCCCTCTGAGTAGAGGAAGACTATTTTGTAACAGTTTTTTTTTCTTCTTCCGTTATGATTAAGATCCTGTATTAAAAATATAGCGTTGTTCTCTGTGCAATTTTTTTGTGTTTGAAATTAACAGAAATTTCCATCAGTGTGATGCACCCTATGAATGAAAACTATGACCCCCTTGCACCCCTAATACCAGAGCCCATAGACACGGCCCCGTCGAGGTATCCAAAACCTTTGCTCGCCACAAGGTTTTCTAATGTAGTTCTAACTTGGAATGGTAAGACTCTAACTTGGAATGGCAAGACCCACATTCAACAAAACCCACATTTAGCATAGTAAACATACAAGATAGAAAATTACCAAAAAAAAGACGAATATCCACATAACATAGTCGAGAAAGCTCGAGCTTGTAATCCCATAAACTTTCCAATTAACCATGGCTTCTTTTCCCCTCCAAAAGCAAAGCGAATCACAAATTCCAGCCCCAACCCGTGGAATATGACAAGCATAGAAGCATACCAGATAGGCAACGGCGAGCAGAGACAGACCACTATCGAGTTTTCTCCCTGTGTTCCACGTGCCAGGAACCAGAAAACAATTGTTACAGGCCCCCTCTACCAGTTTGATGATCAGACAAATGTTTGCAAATAATCCTCCGCTCCCACCACCTGTACTTTTAATAGACTGCCTAACTGCATGTAGTGGATAAGATGTGATCTACCACCCTTCATATCATAAAGGAGGAGGAGCGTGTGAGGTTGTGGGAAACGCCGACCCGAACCATTAAACAATCATTCATGACGATGATCCCTAGGCAGATCTTTAGCTAGCTCGCACCGGGATCGGAGGAAAATGGAGAGACTTAAAGTATACAGTGAAATGTATTAATATAAATGACAACCGAGGATACAATTAATGATAAGAAATGCAGAAGACAGAAGTTTGGACCAAACACACGGGAGCTCACAGGTGCAGACCACCAAGAGCTCCCACCAGCAAAATGAGGAATTAAATAGATACATAGGCAAAAACAGATTCCTAATTAATAGGAACTGAATGTCAAATAAAGAGCAAATCATAACTATGTAACCTATTCTCCATTAATTTCTAACATCCCCCCTTAATGGAGAAAGGGATTTTTAAACACACCTAAAATGTCCCTAAACAAATCAAACTTCAGTCTTCCTAGTGGCTTAGTGAATTGTGGTTCCTGTGGGATTTGCATCAGCAGAAGTCTGGTCAGTTTGACAACCACTGACCAAAATTCCCATATCTGGAAGCCCTCTGTTGCCGGATCCAGCATAGACTTCTTGGGTACTTGAAACTTTCTCCTGCAATGCTGGTTTTACATACTCAGAACCCTCATCACTTCCATCCAACTTTTGCTTCAGAAATTGCTGAGCCAAATTTCCAATGGCCCCAAGGAGGCCACCATCATTATCACCAGATTGTAGTTTGGTCAGAAGAACCTTAACAAACTTCTTCACCTTGGGGCTTGCATCATCTCCAAATATGTCAAAAAGAGCTGGCCTAATTTTCCCAACATCAATGTCATGTCGACCAGTTTTCTCATTTAGAATTTCTATCAAGGTAGACAGAGGAAGAGAGCGGTTTTTAGCATGTCCTCTCCCGCGGTATTCTATCTCTTGTGTTTCTCCTTCATCAAATTCATGTCTATCCTTGTGTTCATGATGGGAAGGTAAATGAATACCTCGAGACTCAAAGGCATCATGGACATTCTCAGATAAAAGGTCTCTGAAGCCAAATCTACTGTGTTTCTTCTGCTCAGGCTGCTCATCCCCATCTTTGGTACTCTCTCCAATTTGCTCCTTTGCCCTCTCAATCAAGCCCCCACTATGACAGGAATATGAAACTATCGTGCACAAACAGTCCCTTGGGACCTTATCAATAAAATCGCGAAAGTCATCATCTGTTATGATATTCATGTCACAGGGCACAATGCATTCGTCATAGCCGGTATCATCTTGGTCCCCTGTTTCAGCAGGCAGGCGAGTGCCATGGCCACTGTAGTGAAAGAAGATTATGTCTCCTGGCCGAGCGCCCTCGACCAGTGTTTTCCAGGCCCTCCTGATGTTGACTCCCGTGGGCTGAGGGTAGCTGTCATCGGTGTCTATGAGTACTCTTATGTTCTCCTCCTCGAACCCGTAGCGCTCCAAGAGACATTTGTACATTCTGTTCACATCGTTCACGCACCCCTTCAGCTCCGCCTTGGTTCCTGGATAATTGCATCCCACCAGCACTGCTTTCTTAGTCATTGTTACTGTTCGGATCCACTCTCGGGCCCTTTGAATGGTGTCGGAGTCGATCTTCATTTTCTTCGGGTTTAGGGGCCGGGATAGCAATTGAAACGGAAGCATTCGGGTGTGAAGCGCTCCAATTACCTTCTCAGCAGGTACCATTGATGATGGATACCTGCTGTCCCGTAACAGATTTTCAGCAGACTTATTTGACGTCATCAAGGCTTGCTGAGGCATACTTTTCACATCCAACTTGTAGAGTCCTCCTATGCGAATACCTGTAGCAATGGGCTTCATTTGATCCAACAAATCCTTAATAATGCAATAAGATTTAAAAAATTCTACCTTGAGGTCCTGATATGTAATCTTGGACACAGAAATCAGGTTCTTCTTAATGCCAGGAACATACCACACATCAAATATATTCCTGATCTTACCATCAGGCAGAGTAACAAGGACATCTCCATGTCCCTTGATCTCGTACCCACTATTATCTCCAAGATAGACTTTTACTCCAGTGTTGGATTCTTTAAAATTTCTGAACCATTTCTTTTTACCTGACATATGCGAGGAGGCTCCAGAATCCACGATCAAAATATCTGATTCATCCTCCTCAGTAGCAGTGTCACCCTCGGCCATAAATAGTCTAACATCCAGATTTTGATCTGGGTCTGTATCTGCATCTGCATCTGCCAAATGACCTCCATGCCTTTTCTGATTGTACCTCTCTTGATTTGCCTTCTTCTTGCGACAAAATTTAGCAATATGGCCTATCTTACCACAATAAAAACATTCAGGAGCAGAGTCATTTCTATACAAGGTCATACCTTGTGGTGTCATTTCTGATGTGTTGCCCCTCCTCTGGTCAGCCATCGCTATCCCTTTTGGCTTGAACTTTGTTATCAATGCAAGATCTGGATCTTGAGGCTTGAGAGACGACCTCCTTTCCTCTTCATGTAGCAAAATTCCAGTAAGCTCTTCAAAACTTGGAGGCTTTTCCCTTGCATTCAATCCAGTTATAAACATCTGATAGTCATCTGTCATACCGTTCATGGTGATTGTCACCAGATCATCATTTGCCACGGTTTGACCGATATCAGATAGTTTATCTTTAACTTCCTTTATCTGAGATAAGAATGATGAAACAGACTCATTCTCCTCCATCTTGATTGAGAGGATCTTCTTCCTGAGGAACAAGGTTCGGCTGGTGTTCTTGATTTCATACATGTCTTTCAGAGTTGTCCAAATCTCATTCGCTATCTTGCAATCCCGAATATGAGGGATGATGCAATCTTTAACTGACAATTTTAGTAGGACCTTTGCCTTCAGCTCCCTTTTCTCCCATTCTTGAGTTGTTGCATTCGTTCCACCATTTGCAACAGTTGGCTTACCTTCATCACCGATGACAATGCTGTAGGTATTCTGACCTTCAAGCAAAGTCTGAAGCTTAAATTGCCAATTTATGTAATTGGAACCATCCAATTTGCTGCTTTCATTTAAATAATCTGCCGTCTGAGAATTCATCTTGAAAAAAAAAAGGTTACCCCGGCAACTTAAAAAAGCAGATCCTCAGCAGCAACTCCTCTGGCTCGCCCGCAACAGTGAGTCCACTCTGTCACGCAGCGGCGTCTTCCTCGGCAGTTCCGGCTTCCTGCGGCCTCCTCAACAGTCCCGACCTCTTTTACAGTGCCCTTCGGCCTCCTCGACAGTCCCAACCGCATCTCTTTGCATGGAGCAACGATTCACTTCACAATTCTCAATCACGCGACAACAACAGCTCCCGAGGCCTTCTCGCAATCTAAGCGACTTCTTCCTCCCGAAGCGGAAGGATATTCATTTCTGTGCAGGCACCAGCTTGGACCAGCTGCCAACACAGATCTGCTGCACCACGCTGCCTCCACACAATTTTCTTATTTCACAACCCCTCTGATGCGCAGCCCGAACGATCCCTCTGATGAGCAATTGTAAATTTTAATCGCTGCGGATCGAATTTCATCTCAGAACAGCTGGATCAAATCCTCCTGCAATGAGAGATGGGAAATTTGGCGTTTATCTTACACGGAGAAGCAGAGAAGCCATCAAATCCAGCTACGAGCAGCAGAGTTGGATTATTTATTTATCAATGAGTGAACTAGCCAATCACCTCTTAGTCATTGGATCTCTACAACATTCGAGTCACACCCTTGGCAGTATCCCTATTCAAAAGACTCGCTCAAATTTAATTTTGTAGCAGCATCAGCCAGTGCGCGTGAGCACCACAGATTCACTGAAACCGCAAGCTTTGGGCCTGATTCGCTGCCCACCACAAGAGAGAGAAAAAAAAAAAAACACGGAACAATTTTTTTTTAACCTGGACGCTCAGCTAAATCTGGCCTCCTAGTGGCTCCTCAGTAGCTCTCCAGCTACGAATCAACTGCCAACGCACTCCTCCGATCAGTACAATAAAAAATCGGCCTCATCCACGGCCTCCTACACGCCACATCTCCTCAATCACGGAGACAGTCACCGCCAACAGCATTTTTTCAAAACACAGAGTCGTCGCTCTTATACACTACAGTCTCGCGAATATCGACGCATTTAGCCTCCAATCCAATCGACGATTTGGCCTCAGTCGCCCTCTTTCAAATCAGCGTACAAGTCTCTCAGTCTTGTAGCTCCGGTACATCAAGATGCACCTCCTCACAACACAGGTTCAGATCTACCTCTGATACCATGATAAGAAATGCAGAAGACAGAAGTTTGGACCAAACACACGGGAGCTCACAGGTGCAGATCACCAGGAGCTCCCACCAGCAAATGCATTCGCTCAGTATTATTCATTAATCATCAGGAATTAAATAGATATATAGGTAAAAACAGATTCCTAATTAATAGGAACTGAATGTCAAATAAAAAGAAAATCTTTCTCTTACCCTGATGATGGATCCCATTTGGGATTTGAAACGTTGGTGTAAAAATTCCATCACTGTGGGTTCTCCGGTCAAAAATTCAAAAAGCTCAAACCACAGATCTCTGAAATCCCATAACTATGTAACCTATTCTCCGTTAATTTCTAACAATTAAATGGTTATATTCCTCCTAGCTTGTGGTTTTTATATTTGTGTTGTCATTTTCATTATGCAGCTATTAAGTGATACATAGCATTTGGCTGGTCAATATTTGTTCTTATGATCAAATCTTTTTTGTGTTAGTTTTATCTTTTAATTAAAAAAACTATTTTAGGCTGGTCAATATTTGTTCTTATGATCAAATCTTTTTTGTGTTAGTTTTATCTTTTAATTAAAAAAACTATTTTAGGGATTCATTAAGTAAAAAAATATAATGGTTTATTTATGGATAATTTAAATGAAGGGTAAACTGCTCATCACAATCAAATTAACTTTTTAATACGGTCACCAATGTTAGATACTCGTCATAGTTCACACACTCAATACTTCTGAAAATATGTTTTTAGCCATCAAATTTGACGTGTAGGTCTGATGTCAAATTCCAACATTGCCTACGATCGATTCCAAATTCAAAGCTTGCCAACGATCAAAACTTTCAAATTCCAAGCCTGGCAATGATCAAAACTATAGGATAGGATTGGAAAATTTATAATGAAATACTCGTGGGATTGCTTCTAACTACACAGATTTTGTGCCGTTGGTTTACAAAATACTTTCTTTAAGGAAAATATCATATTCCAATACTTTCTTTAGTAAGGGAAATGTCATATTCTAATAAAATGAGGGGCAGAATTTCTTAAGGAAAAAATTATAGCCCAACGAAATTAGGGACACACTATCTCGCTTTTACGAAAAGATATCACATCCATATCTCAATTAAAGCTATGTTTTTCTCATTGCACCACAAATCGAGTGATTTAATATTGCATGTACAATGGTTTTCCATGACAACAAAATATCAAAGTTCCAATGGCACTTAGTTAAGAATATATATGCATGCACATGTACTTGTCTACTCGCGGATGAATGAAAAAGATATTTATGTGAGATGATTAAAAATAAATATTATGATAGGGTATTAAGTTTGAATAAAATAATTATTAACTTAAAATATTAAATTAATAATTATTAATCTAGTATATTTAATGGAGACATTTAGAATTAGTATATTGTTGTAAAAGATATGACTTTACAAATGTGTCGTATCTGATGCTCTATTTTAGGAAAATTATTAGTAAAATTGTTTGAATAGCTTTTATTGTAAGTGGACACTTGTTATTGCATAAATGATCGATAATTAGATGTAGTTAGGACATTGAACTTATAAATAGCTCATTGCAAGAGTGTTTGGTTGTTCGGGTGTAAATTCTTGCAAAATTCCAGATGTAATTGTTTTTTTTTTCTGATTAATAAAATTACGTGTCTAAGGACACTTTTGCCATTATTGTGGTACTAGAGCTCCAGTAGTACTACAGCTGATGTGAGGAAGAGATTCCAACTCTACAAGTTCCTAAAAAAGTCCATTGAATTGATCAACAAATGATTGGTATGGAAATTCTCTAGTTTTTTTGAAGGAAAAGAAATTTTATTATTGATTTTAGATTTTTAAATCTGAAAATATTTTTTTGTTATTATTAAAAAAATATGCCTCTGATGACGCCTTCGAAGTAGCGTTCTAAACTATCAAAACCCAACATATTAAAAGCAATGTGTAACGTCTTGCGGATGTGCGACGCATTTGGGCGCCGGACGAGCAGCACGCGGGGGCGAGAGGCGAGTTGGGCCGCACGGCGATTGTGCGATGGAGGCGCGACACGGGTGCGACAGGCTTGCGATAAAAGACTTGCGATGAAACCTGCAATAGAAATGAAATGCGATGGAGTTTATACCCGGATTAGAGCGTGGAGCGTTTAAATTGAGGCCGACTTGCGATGGTGGGCAGGCCGACTTAAAGTTGGGCGTTGAACGATGGCTAAGGGGTGTGTGAACGATGGTTGGGTGGTCGGTCGGGCAAGCCCCACCCACACTTGTGATGAGTATAAATGTAATGCGTTTGGAGAGCATTTGGAAATCATGAATTCGATCATCACTTTGCACCAAGAGAAGAGTGCGCAGTCTTGTGCGCATCAACAAGAGGAGGTAAAGGCACATATCTCATGCGCACTTCTTGGTTTAGCCGCACGGTTTGGAAACGCACTTGGAGTTGGGTGAAGGCGTTGGGCAAGCTGTGCCCGGTGATCAGTTGAGGCGTGCACAGTGAACGTGTAGTGCCCGTTTGTGCTAACTCTAGGCGTGGGTGTCTTGGTGGCTCGGGTGAGCGCCCGCCCATCGTGCAAGTGTGCACGAAGTCTTGTTGCTGTGCTGGGTTGTGAATGGAAGTGTGTCTCGGGTGGAGGTGCCCGTGTGTGGCGACTTGGAGGCGCGCCCAAGTTGGGCAAACGACATGATTGTGCGACGAGGTGAACAAAGGGTTGGAGAGTTGTACGGCAACCGTGCGGAGGCGCCGACAAGCTGGGCAACCGAGTTTGCCGAAGTTGTGAAAATTGGCTAAGTGTAAATTTGGAGTTTCCCATGATTTAACTTGTGCATTGTAAAAGTGAAGATTGTATAATATATTGATATTGAGCATACTCATATTGCAGGGAGTTGCCCCTCTCTTTATACTATGCAATTGTGTTTTCGTTTATAATTGCTGTTGATAATGAATGTGTATGGGTATTCATTGGTATAAAGGATAAACATAATAATACTTGGTTGTGAAACACAAACTAAGTAGGAAAAGTTGAATGTTAGGCGTAGTCCACAAACATAAGTATTGGTGAAAAGAAAGTGTTCGGTGGTGCCACACCTTGCTATAAGCAGTTGAAATACTACCGCAGGTGTAGGGGCGCGACAGTTGGTATCAGAGCTTGGTTGGAGGTGGTGTTAGAGCAGGGTTGCTCATGACGAAGTGACAGTGGAAGCAGGTACTTGCAGGTGAAGGAAGCTAGTTTCACATACAAGTGGAACAAGGGCTGACTCATGGTTGCAGGAAACTTGCTGAAGCTGGTGAATGGTCAAACAGGTTTAGCAGAGGTGAAGCTTAGTGCTTGGGCCAAGCTGAACGACAAGGAATGGTTGGTTTGGAAGAATGCGAAGGGAAGCTCTTGCTTATCTTATATAGGTTGAAGTAGATGAAAGAGGAGAATCCCAGGATTTGAAAGGAACTTGAAGTCTTGGAAAGGAATATTGAAGACGAACTTCTTCAACTTGGTTGGACAATGGAGCAAGATGAAGTTGCAGATTGTGCTGACAAGGAAGAGGAAGCCGTGATGATCGAGGATGTTGCAGTTGTGAGAACGATGGAGGATGAACTTGAGATTGATCAAGTTGGACCAAGATCGTGCAGTTTGCAGACATGGATGGATGAGGATACTCACATGGAGGAGCCTCATGATGATGATGATGATGTAAGTACTATTGATACTTGTGTTTCACTTGAGCATTTGGTAGATGGACCGTATGCAGGGAAGGGCAAAGTCAGTTTGTCGATGCTAGGGAGGATCTTACCATGGATGTCTACGATGAGACCTTGTATGGAGAAGCAAGGATTGTTGATTGTTGCAGGACTTGTTGGGGTTGTTTGTGACCTTATGGTAGAAGGTACAAAGGCCCGTGACAAGGGAGGAACATGATGATCATTGCGAAGGATTGGGTCATGCTTTAGCCACATGGAGAATTGGCTAAGTGCCCGGCATGACTCATGGACAGATTGGAGGGCACATACTTGAGGTATGATGATACTTGGGTGGACTTCTCATGGCCGAGACCAAGAGATAGTCTTGGTGGGATCTTCAGGGGGGAGCTATGATGGAAGGGACTCGTGATGATGATGATGATATGGTTGGGTGATCGAGTTCACTAGACCGAAGATTGCAGACTTGGATGAGGATGACTGATTGTTGTGATGAATCTACTTGGTTGGACTACATGGGCAGCTTAGTTATGGACATCAGGTTGAAAACATGGAGCATGGCAATCTTATGCAGGGACATTGTGCAGGAGCACTTGTAGAGGTGTCACTTATGGGCATCTAATGAGGAGTGCCAAGGCAGGGATGTTGTGCAGGTGGATTTACTGATGTGACGTGGAGATGGTTTACTTATAAGCTGATGGAGAGGTTGTGCACTTATGTACAACAAGGCCATGGAATTTGATGGAGTTGTGAGCAGAATATGGAGCATTCCTACTACATGGAGAGCTGAGGCATCTTGCAGAGAGCTTTGGGCCGAGACTTGTATGCTTGCTAGAGTGTTGGTTGGGGATGACTTATGGAGCTCATGATGACATGAGATTGTTGTGACTTCTAGGGAGACTTCATATATGGTGGACTTGGGGGATCTGATGCATTGAGGAGCTTAGGTCAGATACTATGATGCAGGTGCATACTTCTGAGTACATGTATGGGAATGGCTTGAAAGAGTGACTTGATGTGGAGGATCGATATGAGACACTTTGGAGTGATGGAGTTACAATGATGATGATGCCTTGGTGGCAACACTTGGGCATGGGTTGAGCCAAGACTTAACTACTTTTGACACATGGGAGCTGATTGATCTATGATTATGGGTAGCACATGGATAGATGAGACAAGTGTATACTTGTTTCTATGGCAGACTTGAGGGATGGCACATTGCAGATACGATGGAGGTTTCTTCATGGACCTGGATGTGGCACACCGAGAGTTGGAGATTGATAAGATGATCTCTTCATATGGAAGAGATGCACACATGGATAATGTTGGGATAGATGTGGCTAATTTCATGTAGCACATTGACACCAAACATCATGGACATCATGTTGCAGATGAGATGAGGACTACTTCATGGACCTGAGCATGGCTTACACCTATATGGAGATGGATTCTTGATCGAGTTGAGGATGTGACGGGATGTTTTGAGAAACGACTGATGATGGCATGAGGATGTTCACTCTCATGGTTTGAGCGTGACAGTTGGATTAGCTACCCAACTAGTTCAGACATGGGGTCGCGAAGTGTGCAGAGATGTGTTAGCATTGTGTTGGAGTATCATGGCAGCAGTTCACATGATGACACATGATGAGGTCGACACGAGATGTTGCAGTGAGCATGTAGCTTGGATGGAGGGGCCAGCCTTCCATGATGAGGAGCAGCATGTGGAAATTGTGACAAGGTGATCGATGGTCATGGATTGAGATGATTTCCGATTTATGACATACCGATGAGGTGTATACCTTGGTATGGTGATCTTGGTGACAGATGGTTGTCGGGGCGAGATATGGTGGAGACGATGGTTCTACATATGATGCAGAGATGGTTGCAGTATGTGGAGGAGTTGACATCATGGATATTCATGATCTTGGTGGATGGCTACCAGGATGGTATGTTTTCGAGGATGATAACGATTTCAGGTGGAGGAGGATGTAACATCTTGCGGATGTGCGATGCGTTTGGGCACCAGTCGAGCTGGGCGCGCGCGGGGGCAAGAGGAGAGTTGGGTCGCACGGCGGTTGTGCGATGGAGGCATGACACATGTGCGATAGACTTGCGATAAAAGACTTGTGACGAAACCTGTGATACAAATTAAATGCGACAGTGTTTATACCCGGATTAGAGCATGGAGCGTTTAAATTGAGGCCGACTTGCGATAGCGGGTAGGCCGACTTAAAGTTGGGCGTTGAACGATGGCTAAGGGGTGTGTGAACGATGGTTGGGTGGTCAGCCGGGCAAGCCCCACCCACACTTGCGATGAGTATAAATGTAATGTGTTTGGAGAGCATTTGGACATCACGAATTCGATCATCACTTCGCACCAAGAGAAGAGTGCGCAGTCTTGTGCGCGAGAATAAGAGGAGGTAAAGGCGCATATCTCATGCGCACTTCTTGGTTTAGCCGCACGGTTTGGAAACACACTTGGAGTTGGGTGAAGGCGTTGGGCAAGCTGTGCCTGGTGATCAATTGATGCGTGCACGGTGAACGTGTAGTGCCCGTTTGTGCCAAGTCTTAGCATGGGTGTCTTGGTGGCTCGGGTGAGCGCCCGCCCATTGTGCAAGTGTGCACGAAGTCTTGTTGGTGTTTTGGGCTGTGAACGGAAGTGTGTCTTAGGTGGAGGCGCCCGTATGTGGCGACTTGGAGGCGCGCCCAAGTTGGGAAAACGACACGATTGTGCGACGAGGTGAACAAAGGGTTGGAGAGTCGTACGACAACCGTGCGGAGGCGCCGACAAGCCGGGCAACCGAGTTTGCCGAAGTTGTGAAAATTGACTAAGTGTAAATTTGAAGTTTCCCATGACTTAACTTGTGCATTGTAAAAGTGAAGATTGTATAATATATTGATATTGGGTAGACTCATATTGCAGGGAGTTGCCCCTCCCTTTATACTGTGCAATTGTGTTTTCGTTTATAATTGCTGTTGATAATGAATGTGTATGGGTATTCATTGGTATAAAGGATAAACATAATAATACTTGGTTGCGAAACACAAACTAAGTAGGAAAAGTTGAATGTTAGGCGTAGTCCAAAAACATAAGTATTGGTGAAAAGAAAGTGTTTGGTGGTGCCGCACCTCGCTATAAGCAGTTCAAAGACTACCGCAGGTGTAGGGGCATGACACAATGTATCCCGACCCAATAGGTGAAATATGAAGTTGATAGCGAATAAATCTAGCTAATTGAGAAATTATCTCAGCACTAGTGTCGATATGCCAATCTGGTTCCAGCTGCCGAACAAAGGATGATCTCCCAGTCTCTGTACTGTAAAAGAGAACCTTGTTTCTATTCATGCCACCAACTGTAAATACTCCAACAACATCCAACGTTGGAATAACCTTTTCCGCATTATCATCATCAAGAACCCTTGCAATTAGATAGAGATCACAACCTTTTGCAATCTCCAATAGAACATCCACAAACATGGGCCTCACAACAACATGCTTCAACAGCTCTTCTGGGGTAGACTCCTCAAGTACCACGCCAAGCAACTAGCATGTAATCTTTCGACCACAATTCAGTTGCTGCTTCACAACTTGTGCCACACTTAACTGCATCGTACTAGATTCCTGGGGTGAAACAAACAGTAGAAGACAAGACTGTTTCTCCAGTTGATTGGGAGTTGTCATCAGAGTTTGTTGTTGGTGAATTTCTTTGTTTTTCTAGTCTTCTATGCTGTCCACCAGGAGATTTCAGGTACTTCTATGTAAAAACTATTACAAGAGCAAATCCTGCAAGGGCGCCAATCGAGCCAACATTCTTGTGATTAATCAAGAGGGCGATGATATTCGACATCTTGGCTTCTGAATCAACATAGAAACCTGCACTCAGTTTGGTTTCTCTCTTCTATCTGACGAGATCTCGCCCTTGTCCCTGTACTTTTTGATATATTTCTTAGCCCTCTTGAATATGAGTTTATGGTTTTGAGTTTTCTTTTTAATTTGGCAGCATCTCACTGCAGAAAAGAAGGACAAATCTACAGAGTAACCACCCCCATGCAATAATGGTAATTTTTTAATGGAGAGATAAGTATTATTGACGTTGATTTTGTTGGAATGGAGTAATAAGGTGCGTGGAGTATTTTTTTCCTTGGAGTGATTATTTTTTTTGTATTTGGGGAATTATTATTTGTAAATGCTTAGGGCAGTAATTTTTTTGGAGTAATTAGGTGATTTTATTTGTAGTTATTTTTATATATGGAGAGATAAGTGTGACATTGTAACTCAAAGCAATTTTACTTTGAGGGGGGGTAACAATTTTTTACCAGGTTTTGCAAGGGCATCATTGTAAAAGTCAAATTTTGAAAGTTACCTTGTAAATTTTTTAGAATTGAGTAGAGCCAAGTGCAAAGCTCAGTCATTTTTCTTCTGTTTCAACGACTATATGAGGGTCAAGGCCAAGCCCTGATAGATCGTTTTTGTGTAGTGTGTTGCGTGTTGTGTTGCCCATCTTTATATTTTTTCTTGAGCTTGATTCTTGGTGCGAAGCTTCAACACTACAATGTCAAAGTTGATTAATTTGTTTTATGATTCCAACAAACTTGAAGGTACAAAATCTTATAAAACATGGCAACGCCTCATCGAAAGCACTCTCATTTATAATGAATTGTGGCAGGGTATGTGTGATGGTGATATTAAGTCAAATAAAACCCACAAATGCAGCTGCACTAGAAAAATGGGAAGTTAAGAATGCCAAATCATTAGCTCTCATTAAATCTTCTCTGAACGATGAAATGTATGTCCATATAGAAAATGCTATAGATGCATGGTCTGCTTTGAGAAATTTTAAAGAATTCTTTGATACTTAGTCTGAATCAAAGAAAGTTGATCTACAATTAAAATTGTTGCAACAAAAATTGACTGAAGGAGGTGATGTTCTTTAATATATCTCAAGACTTAAGAATATTAGGTAGGAAATCATTAATGTTGGGTTTCTAGCTGTAGATGATAGTTTTATGGTCACAATTTTAATTGTTGGACTTCCTTCTTCTTACACACATTTTTTGGAGACTCTACAATTAACTGGAAAGTTAGAGAAGCTAAAGTTTGATGAGCTCTACGATATGTTGACCCAACATGATAAAACCTTTGGGAAGAAAAAGAAAGTTGGTGAAGATGTTCTTTTCACAGAGGCCAGCACTAGTAAATCATCAACTGACAGTTCTTGAAGCAGAGCCAGAGGGAATTTCAATCAGAATCAAGTAGTACATAATGTACAAAGTAGAGGTAGAAGCCAAAGTTGAGGAAACAACTTTAATAGTGGAAACAGTTCAAGCAGGAGTAATTTTCAAGGCAGAGGAAACAATCAAGGAAGAGGAAATAATAATCAAGGTAGAGGACAACCTCAAAACAGAAGTCAAAGCAGAGGCAGAGGACAATCTCCAGGAAGAGGAAGAGACTTAAGTCAAATTGTATGGTGAAGATGTAACAAAGTTGGACATTATGCTGAAGATTGTTGAACTTCTCTTAATAAAATTCCCAAGTTTCATCAGCGCTCAACAAAATTTGCAAATGATCAAGATGATGATAACTCGGAATATGTTTTTACTTCTTCATCGGCATTACAACTTTCATCCCATCTTAGAAGTGATTATGAAGATGCTTGGATCTTGGATTCAGGAGCAACTCAGCACATGACTTGCTAACTTGAATTTTTTTGGAATTTTCAAGATTTCCAACTTAATTCCATTTTTCTTGCAAATGATACAAAACATGCTCCTTATGGAAAAGGAACAGTTAAATTTTTTCTCCTTGGCATTGGAGAAAAAATGATTTCAAATGTATGGTATGTGCCAACCTTTAAGAAAAAATTGTTATCTTTAGTCACGATTCGAAAAGCAGGACAACAGGTAATTATGGAAGATGGCGTAGTGAAGATTAATTCAGTCAAACTAAGCTTGAAAACTGTGATGACAGGTTATGAAGATATAAAATTGTTAAGGATGAAAGGTACAGTTATTCCAAGGCATTTTGATTTTGCAGGGGCAGTGACTACATGAATTTCACCTATACGATTATGGCATGTAAGATATGGCCATTTAAATTTTGATAGTCTTTCTCAATTGTAGAAACAAGGGATGGTTAAAGGACTTCCCACATTCAAAAAGGAAAATGCAAAATGTGAAGCTTGCATTTATGGAAAATAATGTCGAGAAAGCTTTCCAACAATTTCATGGCGCGCAAACATGCTGCTACAACTAGTTCACAGTGATGTTTATGGACCACTACAGACTTCATTCGGTGGTAGCAAATATTTCTTACTTTTCATTAATGATTTCAGTAGAATGACTCGGGTTTATTTTTTAAAGCAAAAGTCAGAAGCATTTGAAAAGTTCAAAATTTTTTGCCAACTTGTTGAAAATGAAGTCAAAGAAAAGATAGGTACTCTCAGGACAGATAATGGGGGAGAATTCACTTCAAATGAATTCAAAATTTATTGCAATGATAATGGCATAAAAGACATATTACAAATGTCTACACTCCACAACAAAATTGGGTAGTAGAAAGAATGAATCGCACCTTCTTAGGAATGGCGAGATCTATGTTAACTTTTAAAAGGTTAAGTCCAAGATATTAGGCAAAAGCAATTCATAGAGTTGTCTACTTAAAAACCAGATCTACAACTGCTTCTTTAGACAGAATCACACCTTCTGAGGCTTGGTTTGGTTTCAAACCTCGAGTTAAACATCTTAGGGTTTTTGGATTAGTATGTTATGCCTTAGTTCCGAAAGAAAAACGAACTAAGCTTGACTCAAGAAGTTTGAAATGCACAATGATTGGCTATTCTAATGAGAAGAAAGGGTACCGTATTTTGACCAATGAAAAATTTATTGTGAGTAGGGATGTAGTTTCTGATGAGACAGAGAATAAGAGTGCTGAAGAAATCAAAAGCCTTCTTCAAACGTTAGAAATTAAAGACAGTCAAAGAAAAGGAAATATGAAAAGTCAACCAAATTCACCAAATTGGTATGAACTAGTTAATAAAAAATTAATAAAATTAAAAATAATTTTGAGTTTTAATTAATAGAAAAAGATAAAGTAGTTCATAAGGTTAAAAAGATTTGAAAAATGAATTTTAAAATAATATTTTTTAATTAAAATTAAAATGTAATTTCAAATGAAATGTTTAATTAAATATATGTATTATTATAACTTAATATACGTGTGATAAATTTTTTCTTTTCCTTTTTAAATATGTACCTACAATTTAAATCAATTAGCATTATTACTATTAATAACCTATTAATAACTTAATAATATATTAACAACTATAGGTTAATAAATTAATCTATAAACTAGTATTACGACATTTTAATATGTTTTATTATTATGTTACCTTTATATTATTACGGTTTATAATATTACGTAGTAATACCATATTTACTTAATAGATCATTAATATTAAATATATTATTAATATTTAATTATGATATTAATATAATATTAAGATATACTCATAAAATTAATAAAATTATTATAAAATTTAAATAAGATTGATAAAAGTGTACTATGACATTAATGATATATTAGTGATATATTAAAATCTACATGTTTGTAATGTCTTAACTATAAATAATATATACATTAAGACATGTTGACAATTATTGACATGGTCAACTATAGTAAACATGAGAATCATAGTCAATTGTAGTCAACATGATTACCATGCTCAATCACATAGTCAAACATAGTCAACTATACTAGATAAATAGAGCTAAACCCCTATAGTTAGCATCATATTGAAAGTTTAAATAGTTTACTATGATCAAACTCGGTTAACTCTATGTTTACCATATATCAAGCATATAATAGTAATCTCATGGTTGACTTCTGTTATATCAACTATATATCAGCCGTATAATATCAATCCTTTGGGTTTATATTATTAATAATACCTTGAGGTTATAATAGTGAAAATCCTTTGTGTGTGTAATAATAATCCTTTTGATTTATTGATCCCTAGGGTTTGTAAACCCTTGGGTTTATGTTATTAATCCTTGGGTTTAATATTAATCCTGAGGTTTATAATATAATTTTGTTGCGTTTATATTAAAATTTGTGTTTTTAATATTAATTCCTTTGATTTATTGCTCCCACCGGTTTAGTGTGGTCTGGTTTAATATTGATCCCTTGGGTTTATAATTCTTAGGATTTTTAAATAGCTATTTGTGGGCACCATGGTCAACCCTTGTCCACCATAGTTGACACTATTTAGCATGGTTGACTTTTGTCAACCATTGGCAGTCATGTTCAACCACAAGTAACCTAGGTCAACCATGGTCAACTATTATTAAGTTTAATATTATGGTTTATAATATTAGGTATAATATTAGAGATTATAATATAGGGTGTTTAATATATAGTGTTTAGTATAAGGGTTTTTTTTGTAAGAGATAATGATTATCATTGTTGGAATGTTACATTGCATTCCAATATATTCAAAGGCACATTGTCGCACTACAAAATTAGGATTTAATATTAGGGTTTGTAATCTTGGGTTTAATATTAGGGTTATAATATTGGGTTTTAATGTTAGGGTTCATATTTTTTTGTTTTATAATGTTATGGTTATGGATTTCAGAGATCTGTGGCTTGAATCTTTTGAATCATTGATAGGAGAATCCACAGTTTTAACATTTTTGTACCAACGTTTCAAATCCCAAATGGGATCCATCTTCAGGATAAGAGAATGATGATGACAGAAGAGCAACGGAGAAATAATAATAAATAGTGATGAGGATAAAACATTTGGAATAACAAACTGTCGGCTGAAATAATAATTTTTATTTTAATTTTTATATAATTTAATATTAATTAGATTTTTAAAATTTTTATAAAAATATTAATTTTAATTTTTATTAATATTATATATATAATTTTAATATTTAAATTTTTTTTGATTTAATATATAATGTTAATATGTTTTTAAAAATTAATTTGTTTTAATATATAATATTATTAATTCTAACAAGAAATTAATTTTATACCCAAGGAAATATTAATTTTAATATGAAATTGATTTTTAACCTAGGGAATATTAATACTAATATGAAATTAATTTTGAAACTGGGAAAAATTAATTCTAAATAATTTAATTAAATTATTAATATTAATTATATTAATTATATTATTAATATTAATTATATTAATTATATTATTATTAATATATTAATTAATAATAATTAAATTAATTATATTAATTATATTATTATTATCAATTAATTAATATATTAATTAATATTAATTATATTAATTATATTATTATTAATTATAATATCATTAATACTAATTATATTAATTATATTAATAATATTAATTATATTATTAATATTAATTTGTTTTAGTATATAATATTAATTCTAATATGAAATTAATTTTAAACCTAGGGAAATATTTAATTCTAATATGAAATTGATTTTAACCTAGGGAATATTAAATTATTAATATTAATTATATTAATTATATTATTAATATATTAATTAATATTAATTAATTATATTATTATTAATATATTAATTATTATTAATAAAATTAATTATATTAATTATATTATTAATATTAATTTGTTTTAATATATAATATTAATTCTAATATGAGATTAATATTATACCTAGGGAAATATTAATTCTAATATGAAATTGATTTTAAACCTAGGGAATATTAATACTAGTAGGAAATTAATTTAATATCTAGGGTTAATATATTCTAGAATTTAACCGAAATTCTATACCTAGATCTAAATGAAAACAAAGACTGAAGACACAAGAAAGGAGAGGGATAACTTACCTGCTGAGGCCTTTACCAGGGGATGCGCTTGCGATTTTTATTTCCTTGATCAAGGGAAGCCAGCTCCCGCTAATCTCCACACCATTATCTATGTTTAGATCATGAGGATGTTTGATAATTTCAAGCGCTTCTCTGATCTTTCGTCTCTGATGTTTCTCTTCCCTAGCGATAATTGATGCGCTTTCCAGACAGATATGGTGTTTAGTTTTTAAGGAGTGCTCTGCCAGGGCTGAAGTACGAGATCTTTCGTTCTTAATATCCGCGCCATTTTCCTTGAGTCTTGTCTGGAGGGAGCGACCTGTTTCACCAATGTAGCATTTTCCACAGGAACACTCTATTTTATCAACTCCTTTAAGCTGTTGCTTGTCGATATCATCTTTAACGGACTTCAAACTTTGTTTGATAGTACCTGGGGCTGAGAAATGAGTGACAATGTTTTTCTTTTTTAGGATTTTGGCGATTTTGTCCGTAATCCCATGGATATACGGTAGAAAAACAATACCACAATTAGGCTGGTCTTGAGCCTTAGGCTCATGAGACAACAACTTTCTTTCAGCTTTCTCTATGGCCTTTTTAATTTCCTGCTCCTTGTAGCCTATACTTTTAAAAGTTAAGATTAGATGCTTCTTCTCTTCTTCCAGGTGCTCTGAGTCGGAAATTCGAAGGGCTCTGATGGCCAGCGTGTTTAGAACACCAACCTTCTGTGCAGGGTGATGGTGGGAATCAGCATGGAGGTAACTCTCTGTGTGGGTTGATTTCCTGAAAACCTTATGGCCCAAAGAGCCATCCTCTTTTCTGATGATTAGGACGTCTAAAAACGGAATGCTCTTGTTTTCTTCAAGTTCCATTGTAAACTTTATATCTGGAGAGATCGAGTTTAAGTGAGTGAAAAACTTTTCGAGTTCTGCTTTACCATGAGTCCATTTTATATTGGTGTCATCGACAAATCGCTTCCACCAGGCTGGTTTCAAAGGATATGAATTCAGGGCCTTCTTTTCAAAGTATTCCATGTAAAGGTTGGCCACTATTGGCGAAAGGGGGGACCCCATTGCCACACCGGATGTCTGTTCATAAAATACTCCTTGGAAGGTGAACACAGTCGACCTTAGGCAGATCTCAGCCAGCTTTGCAGTCCCAGGATCAGCAACTTCTTTTATAACCTGAATGGCTTCATCAAGAGGGATCTTAGTGAATAAGGATACCACGTCGAAGCTTACAAGGATATCATCATGTTCCAATTTTTCATTCTTAATAAGATTCACAAAGTCCTGGGAGTCCTTGATGAAGGAATCAGTGTTTCCGACAAGGGGCTTGAGAATTTTTGCAACATATTTCGCAAGCTCATAGGTTGGGGAACCAATAGTATTAACTATTGGTCTAAGGGGGACCCCTTCCTTATGGATTTTGGGTAATCCATAGATTTTGGGAATAGTTTCACAGGAGGGGATCAACTTCTTCTTTAACTTTTCGTCGAGGTTTGAATTAGAGATAATCTTCTTTACATCCTTCACGATTTTGGGGATGGGATTGCTGCTTAGCTTCTTATAGCTGCCACAATTTAGGTGATCATTCATCTTACAAACATATTCTTCTTTGTCCAGTATGACCGTAGCTCCTCCTTTGTCTGCTTTAAGAACCACGACCTTGTCATTGCTTCGCAAGGAATTGAAGGCTTTTTGTTCCTCTTTACTCAGGTTTCTTTTGGGGAGTTTGGTTTTCCTCATGATTAGAGAGCATTCTTGCCTCAATGTTTCTTTATCCTCCACAGTAAGGTTACTGATCCCCTCCTCTATGTTACAAATCATCTTTTCAAAGGGAAGGTTTTTAGGTGTCACTACAAACCCCAAACCTTTGTTGAGAATATTAATGACTACAGGATCCAATTCCAGATAGGACAGGTTAACTACTTTTCTTTTTGATTTATCATTCTGCTTTCCACTGCGCATCTTTATTAATGTGTCACTACTCTGTGAGTTGGCAAAGTTATCTGATTTCTGAGGAATCATTGGAGTCACTAATGTTATGGTTTATAATATTTGGTTTAACATTAGGGTTTAATGTTGTGATGTTTGAGATAAAGAATTTTAGTGTAGGTGGTAAAGACAATCATTGTTAGAACACTACATTGAATTAAAATTGATTCAAAGTCACATTACCACATTACAAAATTAGGGTTATAATCGTTGTTTTGATGTTAGGGTTGATATTTTTGGTTCTATAATGTTATGGTTTATAATATTTGATTTAACATTAGGGTTTATTGTTGTGACGTTTGAATGGTGCAGAAATCTATCCAATGTCGCATTTTGACATCCAAATCTAACATTCATTATCACAATGTTTTACATTACATTGCAATTTTTTCAATGTCACATTATAACACTATATTACGGTTTGAGTTTGTGAGGTTGGGTTGATACAAAAAACAATCCAACGACCTGTTATGACAAACATTATTGCAATGTGATACTAAAACTACTAATCATTGTCACAATGTTATATTTCATTGTAATTTATTCAATGTCACACCACAACATTACAAAATTAGGTTTTAAAATTACACGTTATACTGTTGGGCTTCATATTAGGTTTAATATATTAAAGTTTTAGATTACGGTTTGTTATATTAGCTATAATATTATGATTTCTAATATTGGGATTAATTTTAGGGTTTAATATTGAAACCTTGGGTTTATATCCTTTGTGTTTATAATATTGGTCCCTATTTCTTCAACTCTGCAGGCCTATATCTCTGAGAATGGAAAGCGAGGTTCAATCCAAACAAAGAGGACTTCACCTGGGCTCTGGTATGGATACGCTTGTATTCTCTTCCTGTGGAATATTGGAACGAGGAGACTTTAAAGGACATTGGCAACAGCCTAGGAGTCTTCATCAAAGTCGCTGAGGAAACCAAATACCGAAGATACACCTCCTATGCCAAGATCTGTGTACACATGCATCTAACCAAAGAACTCACGGATTCGGTAAGTTTATTCCATGATGATTATGAATGGGTACAAACAATAGACTACGAGCACATTACTTTTCGCTGCAGAAAGTGCCATGAGCATGGCCATCTTTTCACGGATTTCCCTCTGAATCTTTAGTCAAAAGCATCCGCATCAGAGAAAAGTAAAGACATTGAAGGATTCACAAGAGTTCCTAGCCGTAGAAAGCAAACCAAGAAACCTCCAGTTGCTCCAGAAGATCCCAAGAAACCTGAAACTCGGAATAGCTTTGGAATCTTGTCCTCTCCAATCTTCATGGAGGATCATACACTCATCCCGCCTTCAGATCCTTCCTCTTCCACCCCTGTGCCTCCCCCAAATCCCTCAGCTCTGCCCTCTAAGTCCGCTCCAATCAGCACTCCCGCCTCAACCTCTACTGACAAAAATCTCGCTTCAGAAACAACTATACCATCTTCCGCCATGGAGATTGATGCTTCTCTAGCCCACAATATTAATCAAAGGTCAGATGAGGAGGAACAGGACAAACCATCACTCATGGAGGAGGGACCAGAAAGTGAAGATCTAGGAGGTCTGGACCTACTCAAACTGGAAGCAGCGTGTCGACAGAAATATTTCAGTGATATTCCCCCAAGGGAGATCGACAAACTTGAAGGAGTTCTGATCAGAGCACAACAAAACAAATATCTTGGCATTCAGGTAGGTAGTCCTTGGGATGGTAATTTTTTTTTGAAAGACACGAAAAAATGAGGGCGCAAAACAGATTTGCAAAGGACTATCATTATTGGAGAAATGCTGGTGGATTCTAGAGAATTCCCCAAGCTGACCAAGTTCTTTAAAGCTCTTCCCCACGGTTCCTCATGAAGCTAATCTCATGGAATGTGTGAGGGCTTAACAACCCTACAAAACATAGAATTTTGAAAAACATGATTCAGCAGGAAAGGCCTACATTAGTCTTTCTACAAGAAACCAAAGGCAATAGCACTGTATTGGAGAAAATTCTAAACAAAGTTTGGACAAGTTTTCGCTCAGCCTCTGTGGATGCATCAGGCGCTTCTGGAGGGCTAGAAATCTTATGGAACCCTCAAATTCTCTCCCTTCAAGATTTTCATGCCTCTCACTTCTTCATTCAAACCACTTTCCACCTCATTGGTACCAATATCCATGGTCTTCTCACTAATGTGTATTTTCCTCAAGATCTTCAAAAAAAGCTGGATTTGCTGAACACTCTCACAGCTCTTAGCTCTGGCAGAAGCCATCCCCTATGGATAAGTGGTGGTGACTTCAACATCATTATAGCGCTGGAGGAAAAATCTGGAGGTCGAGCAAGACTGGAAGGGGACAACATTGGCTTTAAAGACTTCATATCTAGAAATCATCTCATGGATCTTCAGACCTCGAATGGTATGTTTACATGGACCAACAAATGAAGAGGATCTCAGCATATAGCTTCCAGACTTGATCGTTTCCTCCTGTCGGATAACGCCATTCATCTGGGCGGAGATTTCCATGCTTCCATTTTGCCTCAAGCAGGCTCAGATCACTGGCCTATAATGCTTCAGTGGTCGCGTCCAGAGTCAAAGAGCAACAGACCTTTCCGCTTCGAATCCTTCTGGTTCTCTCATCCCAATTTCAAAGATGTGTTAATAGCTACCTGGAAATCCTTCACTCCCCCTGCAGAGCCAAGATGTTTAAATTTCAACAAAAGCTAAAATACCTTAAGCAAGTGCTGAAAACTTGGAATCGCACTCAGTTTGGCAACATATTCAATCAAAGGAAAGCACTGGAGCAGCAAATGAACACACTGCAACAATGTATCATATCAGAGGGTTGAATGGAGGATTATGCACTACAAGAGCAGGTACTCCTAAATTAGATTGAAATGCGTAGGCAACAAGAAGAGACTCTCTGTAAAAAAAAATCCAGGATCAGATGGCTCAAGGACGGGGAGAAAAATACTAAGTTCTTTCATAGGTCAACCATTCAAAGGAGAATACACAACAACATCGCATTCATCAACAATCAACAAGGGGAGCACCTGGATGTGCATGAAGACATAGTACAGGAATTCCAAGAATACTTTTAGGACACTCTTAGAGAACCGCCGGGTAGCAGAAATCAAGCCATACAAACTATAGTGCAACACATTCCTAAAATCATTAATGAGGATCACAACAATAGGATTCTCTAGCCTATCTCCATGCAGGAAGTGGAGAACACAATGGCCCAGCTCAAGGATGGTAAGGCGCCCAGCCCTGATGGATTCACAACCAACTTCTTTCATGCTTTCTGGGAGCATATCAAAACAGAGGTCTGGGAGCTCGTGGATGAATCACGATCGATGCACTGGGTTCTACCTTCCCTAAATACGACCTTCATAGCGCTCGTTCCTAAAGTGGAAGATTCCAAGACTCCTGATAAATTTAGGCCGATTGCATTATGCAATGTCATCTACAAGCTTATATCTAAAGTAGTGGTGAATAGACTCAAACCTCTTCTCCCTCTCCTTATCTCGCCAGAGCAGACAGGATATGTAGAAGGGCGCCAGATTCTGGATGGTATCATTCTCTCCCACGAAGTGATCCACTCACTCAAGATATTGAAAAAACCAGGTATGATTCTCAAACTAGATCTCTCCAAAGCTTTCGACAAACTCAGCTGGACCTATATTAAACACATCTTATTAGCATTCGGCTTCAATGCCACCTGGACACGATGGATCATGAATCTCATTTCCTCCCCCTGCTTCTCCATCCTTCTCAATGGATCCCCCTCCCCTCCTTTTCATCCTTCTCGGGGTATTCGTCAAGGAGATCCTCTTTCCCCATTCATTTTTGTTCTCATGGCTGAAGGGTTAAGCCGCCTTCTTCACTCTGCTACTACTTCACACTCTTTAAAGGGCATTTCACTGCATGGCCAATCCCCCATTACTCACCAACAGTTTGTTGACGATAATATGCTTTTTGGCTATCCTTCAGTACAAGAAGCCTCTGCCTTCAAACACCTGCTCAATCTTTTCTCAGACGCCTCTGGCACATCCATCAATGCCTCCAAATCTCAACTCTTTTTCTTCCATACTCCCATTCTCACTCAAAGGAATATAGCCTGGATTCTGGGCTTTTCGATAGCCAAGCTTCCTTCGAAATATTTGGGGGCTCCCCTGTTTAACTCTGCCATCAAACATGCCACCTGGAGGACCCTCCTTTAACAATTTAGAAACCAAGCTTTCCTCCTAAACCTACCACTCTCTCAAAATTACAAGCAGAATCATCCTCGTGAAATCTGTCCTCCAAGCCATGCCTCTGTACCGGTTCTCAATCTTGGCTACCCCAAAATGGGTTCTTCACAATCTTCAAAGAAATTTTCTTTGAGGCTCCTCAGGCCACAACAGAAAATGGGCCCTAGTTAAATGGTCAGAGGTTTGTCTCCCAAAATCAGCTAGGGGATTAGGCCTGAGGGACCCCCTCCATAGCAACAATATCATGGGGGCATGTATATGGTGGAATTGGCTCTCCAAACCGCTTACTCCCTGGGGTCGTCTATGGCAAGCCAAATACGCTCCAGGCAGTCCTGTGGAGGAGCTAATCTGATTCTCCTCTACCACTCCTGGCTCACTAATCTAGAACGTTGCCAAAATTCATAGTGCCTTCATTCAAGCGCACAGCTTTTGGGAAATCCACTCAGGCAACACTGCAAGATTCTGGGAAGATTCCTGGCAACAAATTCCCAAACTTGCCTCTCTTTTTCACAAACCCAAGTGGCAAATAACCATGCAGCAAAATGAGCAAATCTATGTACATCAATTCTGGCAACAACATTCTTCCCACGGATTTCAGCTTTGGAGATCGAAAAATACATGGCAAGCCAACTGGCAGGAGGAAACCTATGATGAGATTGACAATGAGCTCAAACTCAGGAAAATCAAACTATCAGATCAGAAAGATCGATTGAGATGGGGATACACTACCAAGGGCTTGTTCACTACCAAGGAGGCTTATCAAATCCTTTATCAACCTTTGTAGATTATAAAAGACCCACTTTGGGACCAAGTCTGGCAACCAAACATTTGGCCTAAGGTTTCTACCTTCCTTTGGCTTCTAAGAAAACAAAGGATCCTCACTTGGGATAACCTGCAAAAGTGTGGATTTATTGGGCCATCCAGATGCTCCAACTGCAATCTACATTCAGAGAACATTAATCATCTCTTGGACACTTGCCCATTAGCAGCTCAAATGTGGGAAAGAGCAGCTCAGTGCAATAGAAGATCAGGTAGAAAAGAGGGAGACACAGTAAACACCATCAGAAATTGGCCTCGGAACCCTTTCCAAAGTCCTCTTCTTAATTCCCTCTGGCACCTCCTTCCAGGCTTCATCTATTGGATCATTTGGAAGGAAAGAAACAACAGGATCTTCAAAAATCATAATTCGCCTCTTGATACCCTTTGGTTTCTTCTCAGGCAGAATCTTCAAGAAACTTTGGCTCTTAAACGATGGCAAGATTCAGATATGCCAGTCCTACCCCAGGAGCATCTCATTCTCGCCAATTGGAACCTTGATCTCACCTCTATAGATCATATCAAACCCAGCACCTCCATTCACTCTGAGTCAGCTCATTTTTGGTCACCTCCTGCCATCCACCCTTACAAGCTGAACTTTGATGGTGCGGCTAAGGGAAATCCTGGGCCGGCTGGCTATGGAGGCATCTTTAGAAACGCGGCAGGCTCAGTTTTGCATATCTATCATGGAACATTAGGCAAAGACACCAACAACGCTACCGAGCTGGAAAGCTTATGGCAGGGTCTATGCATAGCAGAAACCAAAAATTTTCTCCCTCTAGAGGTCGAAGGCGATTCTCAAATCCTTATAGAGGTTGCAATCAGGCTACAATTAGGATCCTAAGCTACAAAAATAACTTCGAGTTAGATGCTTCTAAGTAGATTGGAACAAATTGAAGAATGGCTCAAAGTTCCTTGCAACATATCCTTCAAGCACATCCGACATACAGCTAATAAGGTAGCAAAAAGACTGGCTAATCAAGGGGCCGATCAAGAGCTCCCATTTTTCTCTAGCCCGTTGAATAATTCCAATGATTCACAACTCAAGCACGACTGCACTCTCCTGGTGCAATAAGATCTATCCCACCCGGATGTGGGTGTATAATATGGCATACAGTTGGACGACGGTGTGGAAGGGAGGTGCGTGGCCCATCACTACCGCCAACCGACCTCGCATGAGGATTGAATTAATGAATCAAGACTACAAATTAATTGCTGCATTAACACAACACCCCACCACCCTTCAGTTCAACAGTATAATTGTAATGGCACTTTGTTTGTTCTTCATTCTAGCTCCTCCCTTGTGCTTAAGCTGTTCCAGCGAGAATGTCACTCCTAGCTCTCGAGAAAGATTAGTCCACTATCTAGCTCGGGATAAGAACGCTGCCATTCATCAATGCATCCATCTTCCTTTTAATCAGTCCTGCCCCTTCCTCTGCAACTCCCGTTCTGTCTCCTCCGTTGCTGTTGGCTCCGCTCCTCTTGCCTTCCTCAAAATGCCCAAAACTCACTCTAGGATGAGCTGCAGGAGAGGCAGCTCCCGTGGTCATGTCTCTCGCCAGCCATCCTCCATGACCTCTGAACCTTTGTCTGATGCTTCGGAATTCAACTTTAATAGATCCCCTGCAACCAGAAGTGGTCGTGGCAGAGGAAGAGGGCAAATTATCACCGAAGCTTGCTCTTACCACTCCCAATCCCACACGGCTCACTTCCGCTTCCCCTGCTCCCTAGGCAACTCTTCCTTCATTGCGTCAGTCACCATTGAGCTGTGTGAAGACACTGTTGGTTCAGGAGCTATTGGTTCGGGGGTTGTTGGTCCAGGTGCTCCCTTGGAGCCGACGACAACAGACAAGATCGATTCCACGCAAACTGAGACTACTCAGCGAAAGGATCCAGGTGGCCCAGCAAATCAGGAAACTACCATTCACGCCGGTCCTAGCGCTCCTACAGAGGGTGGTTCTTCAGGCAAAAAAGGCCAACCCTCTGAGTATGAAGATTCTGACAATTTGGCTACCGCATTATTGAGGAATTGCCTCCTACCTTGCTAAATGATTGAATAGGTCCGTACCTTCTGTTTTTGCTCCGCAGTGGTAAGAAGACGTCTTATCCTCTTAGAATCCAAAGTCATTTCTTGTCTTACAATTATCAGTATCAGGTCTTTTGCTAATATTGACTCGTTGATTTCCCCTGCGTGGGCAACCCTCTCCAGTTTTTTGGTTACTATCTTAACCACTGTCTTACGGTATATGTCCTCTTCGATTTTGTATTGGGTCAATAGGTTTATAGGTCCTCATTCGGTCATGGAAAGGCCGTGCAGTTTTGAGCTTTTGTCTAGTTCCAAAGACTCTGTCCCAGTTTTCAGTTACAGTTTCAAGACACAAGAAGTCTCAAAGCAAGTCACTATGAAGGATTTCTTGTCAGGTTTTCAAGTGATTTTTTGTAAGCATGCCTTCTTTGAGGCTAGAACTCTCGAGGCCTCTGCCTCTCTATACTTATATTATGTATCAATATAGGAGTAGCCAAATTCAGAGAAAAAATAAAAAATAAAAAATAAAAAAATAAAATAAATAAAAAATAAATAAATAAATAAAAATAATAATAAATAAATAAATAAAAATTAAAATAAATAAATAAATATTAAAAATCCATTTTGTGTATGATATTAATCCCTTGGGTTTATTAATCCCTAGGGTTTATAACATTAATCCCTTGAGTTTATAATATTAATTCCTTGATTTTATAATATTAATAGTTCCTTAGGTTTATTTATCCCTTGAGTTTGTAATATTTATGCTTTTGGGTTATTAATCCCCTAGGTTTCTAATCCATTGGATTTATAATAGTAAAAATACCTTCGTTTTATTAATCCTTTATGTACATAATATTGATACCTTGAGTTTATTATAAATATATATTATCTAACATCGCAAAAATCTATCTTGAAACCTATCCAACATCACATTGTGGAAAACATTGTCGTAATGTGACAACCACAATATCAAAATCATTATTGTAATGTTACATTACATTGCAATTTTTCAACATCACATTGCAACATTTTATTAGGGTTTGATATTATGACGTTGGATTGGTACAAAAAACAATCCTACGTCGCATTATGACAAACATTGTCGCAATCTTATAATAAATATGCTAATCATTGTCACAATGTTACATTTCATTGCAATTTCTTAGACGTAGCATCACATCATTGCAAAATTTGGGTTTAAAATTACAAGTTATATTATTGAGTCTTTGATTTGAATAAATAGTGGCATCCAGCCATGGTATTCATCCACCCATAATATTTATTCACCCACAGTTTTTACTCATGGTATTGTGGCATCTACCCATGGTATTCATTCACCTATGGTATTTATCCACCAATTGTATTCATCAACCCATGGAATTTACCCATGGTATTGTAAGAGGCATCCACCCATGGTACTTGTCCACCCATGGTATTTATCCATCTATGGTACTTGTCCACCCATGGTATTTATCCACGCATGGTATTGTAAGTGGAACCTATCCATTATATTCATTCACCCATGGTATTTACCCATCCATGGAATTTACTTATGGTATTGTAATTAAAAGAGATTATAAGTAGCAAGTCACATTTTGTAGCTTTTACAATTATTCTCTCTTTTAATTAAAAAAAGTTTCTTTGTGGTTTTTTTCACTATGTATTCTCCTCTTTCCCTTTGGAATTTCAAGTTTTTTTAGATAATGGGGCCTCCCCCCAATATCCAATTAGTGGTATCAGATTCAGGTTACGACAACATGGGAATGAGGATTAAAGCATATTTCAGTTTCAAAGATTCACATCAATCTTCAACAAACTTCATGCAAGTTCTACAACCTCCAAAAATAATTTTATAAGGTGCAAAATAGCTCATTTGAAATTATTTTTTGTGAGCTCAAATGAGTTTTTTATGGAATTTGATTTCGTAACCCAGTTTGAGAAATATGAGCAATTGAAGTTACATATGTCTGGACCGTTGTGCAACTATGCATACCATGAATTTAAAGTTCAAGTGTCTTATATCAATATAAATATCTCTTCAATATATCAAAAGGGTCTTTGAGGAATTTGATTCCATCACTTGTAGAGGAAGTTATCAACAAAGTTGCAGTAAGAGGTTTATAATGTGAAAGAAGCCTTTACAACATCTCATTAGATAGGAGAATCTACTAGACAAGCCGTCATACTTCTACCAAGCAGAATAACAAGCATCATGGTTATGGGTCACCCACAAACCAAGGTTATGGGTCAACCACACAAAACCCTTGTCATTGAAGTCCATTTGTTAGGCTGCACATTGTTAGTATCATAGTGGGTCACAACCATTACAGGGTACTCTATCCTCGGATCTTCATTTTTCATGGTTATGGGTCATCTACAAACTCACACTTTATCAAATTCCATTTGCTAGGTTGAAGATTGTGAGTGTCACAGTTGGTCACAAGCATTATAGGGTATCTTTATCCTCAGATCTTTGTTCATCACAGTTATGGGTTAACTGCAAAAAACCCTTCTCTTCAACTACTCTTCATATTAAACAAAGGCTTCTCAAGAGGGAACTTCACACAATGGGGACCATTTATTCTTAACGGGGGGAATGGTTCAAAAGGAAAGTGGCATCCACCCATGGTATTCATCCACCCATGATATTTATCCACTCACATTTTTCACCCATGGTATTGTAAGTGGAATCTACCCATGGTATTCATTCACTCATGGTATTTATCCACCCATCGTATTCATCCACCCATGATATTGTAAGTGGCATCCACCCATGGTATTCATCCACTCATGGTATTTATCCACCCATGTTATTGTAATTGGCATCTACCCATGGTATTCATCCACCCATGGTATTTACCCACCCATGTGATTTACTCGTGGTATTGTAATTAAAAAATGTTATAAGTAACAAGTCACATTTTGTAAAATAATAAAGCGTCCACCACAATGTAGCTTTTACCTTTATTCTATGTTTCAATTAAAAAATGTTTCTTTGTGGTTTTGTTTACGATGTATTCTCCTCTTTTCTTCTTGCATTTCATTTTTTTTAGATCTTGGGGGCCTCCCTAGATCAGTCTCATGTTGGGATTAAAATATAAATATTTTATATTAGGATTTATTATATTAGTTTTAATATTAGGATATCTAATATTTGGATTAATATTGATGCCTTGGGTTTAATATTAATCCTATGGTTTATATTCTAAATATGTTGGATTTAATATTGATCCCTATGTTTTTATATTAATCATTTGAGTTTAATGTGTTTGGGTTTAATATTGATCCATTGGGTTTATAATTCATTAGATTTATTAGTCCCTTTGGTTTATATTATTAATCCATTGAGTCTACGAATCCTTTCATTTATAATAATAATAATCCCTTGGGTTAATAATATTAATCCCTAACATGTATAATAATATATTAGAGTTTATAATATTAACCTTAGGGTTTGATATTAATATTGGGGTTTAAATATATCCTTTGCTTTTAATATAAATCCCTTGTGTTTTTAATATTAATATATCGTGTTTAATCTCTTGGGTTTGTAAGAGTATAATATTAATCTGTGGGTTTTTATTATTAATATTTATCATATTGTTTAATATTAATCCTTTGGTTTATAATATTAATCCCTTGGGTTTATAGTATTGAAAACCCATTTCGTGCATGATATTAATCCTAGGGTCAATAACATTAATAACTTTGGTTTCTATTAGATCTAAGACCTTTGTGATCCATAATTTAGAAAAAGAGTCTTTCAGATTAATCACATTGTAAGTATTGGGTCAACATTTCAAACCAACTAATGTGGTTCATCCTCACGACAAGATGAGAAATCAACTGATCTGCGAGAATAAATAGCATGGATGCATCATTGTTCAGTGTTAGCCGTTTGGAGTTAGTTGTTGGTCAAATAAAATTATTTAGGAGAAATTAACTAATATTCAGTTAGAAACTAGTCGTTATGTAATAATTAATTATTTAATATCGAAATTGTCAAAATTTACTAATTTAAATAATAATATAATCTAAGAAAAAATATTTACATAATATTATAAGTTAGGGTTGACCTAGTCCATGTGAATTAGGAGGAAAACTAGTCGTTATCATGATATAATAAATAATAATAATAGTTTATTTATATAATATAATTCGTAAGAGTTGACATATTAATGTGAATTAGGTAGAAAACATGTGGTTATGATATAATAAATGGTTACTAAAATTATTCAAAGTAAATAATTTATAATATTAATAATTCATTGGGTGTATAATATTAGTCCATTGGGTTTATAATATTAATAATCCTTTGCTTTATAATATTAATCCCTTAGGTTTATAATATTAATAATTCTTTGGGCTTATTAATCCCTTGGGTTTGTAATAAGTATCCCTTGGGGTTATTAATTTCTTGGGTTTGTAATATTAATCCATGTCACTGGTTCAATTCTCTCTCTCGATCCAGTGATATATTGGACATGATAAAGATATAATCCTACCAAGCTTACAAAAAAAAAAATATTATTCCCACAGGTTTTTTATCCCTGTGGTTTATAATATTAATAATCCTTTGGGTTTATTAATCCCTTAGGTTTACAATATTGATCCCTTGGGTTTATTTTAAGCCTATAATATCCAACATCACATAAATCTATATAACGTCGCATTGTAGAAAACATTGTCACAATTTGAGAACCACATTCTCACAATCATTGTCACATTGTTACATTACATTGCAAATTTTTCAACATCATACTTGGGTTTATCAATCCTGTGATATTGTAAGAGTATAATATTAATCCTTGCATTTATAATATAGCTCCCTTCGATTTAATATTGATCCCTTTGGTTTATAATATTAATAAACCCTTGGGTTTATTAATCCCTACGCTTTATAACATTAATCCCTTCAGTTTATAATATTGAAAATCTATTGGTTGTATAATCTTAATCCCTTCGGTTTATAATATTAATCCCTTGACTTTATAATATTAGTAATTCATTGGGTTTATTAATCCCTTGGTTTTGTAATATTTATCCTTTGGGGTTATTAATTCCATGGGTTTGTAATATTAATCCCTCGAGTTTTTAATCCCTTAGGTTTAAAATATTAATAATCCCTTGGTTTTATTAATCCCTTAGGATTATAATATTGATCCCTTGGGTTTATTATAAACCTATTATATCCAACATAAAAAAAATTATCCATAAATTTATCCAACATTGCATTGTGACAAACATTGTTGCAATGTGACAATCACAATGTGACAATAATTGTCACAATGTTAGATTAAATTACAATTTTTCAACATTACATTGCAACACTATATTACGGTTTGACATTGTGACATTAGGTTGGTGCAAAAACCAATCCAACATTGCATTGTAACAAATATTTTCACAATGTGATAATCAATCTCCTAATCATTTTTGCAATTCTACATCTCATTGCACTTTATTCAATTTCGCATCACAACATTACAAAATTAAGGTTTTAGGTTACAGGTTATACTATTGGGTTTCATATTGGACTTACTATATTAAGGTTTTATATTAGGGTTTATTATATTGGTTTTAATATTAAGATTTCTAATATTGAGATTAATATTAGGTTTTAATATTGATGCCTTGGGTTTATAATCCCTGAGTTTAATATTAATCCTAAGGCTTATAATATAAATCATTTGGGTTTAATATTGATCCCTATGTTTTTAATATTAATTCTTTGGGTTTATTGATCCCTTGGGTTTAATTTGTGTTAAACTTTAATATTGATCCATTGTGTTTATAATTCCTTGGATTTATGGTATAAATTCATTGGGTTAATAATGCTAACTTGTTGGGTTTATTAATCACCTCGTTTATAATATTGATAATCCCTTGTGTTTATAATATTAATCCCTAATATGTATAATAATATATTAGGGTTTATAACATTAATTGTAGGGTTTAATATTAATCGTAGGGTTTAAAATATTAATCCCTTGGGTTTATTATAAATCCTTGGGTTTTTAATATTAATCCCTTGCATTTAATCCCTTGGGTTTATTAAACCTTCGAGTTTATAATAATAATTCCTAATATGTATAATAATATATTGTGGTTTGTAATCTTAGTTTTTGTAATATTAATATTTGGTTTGATACGTTAATCTTAGAATTTATAATATTGATCTTAGGGTTTAATATTAATTCTAGGTTTTAGAATATTAATCCCCTCGGTTTAATATTGATAATTTAGGTTTAATATTAATCCTACTATTTATAATATCAATCATTTTGGTTTAGAATTGATCCCTTGGGTTTAATACTAATCCATTGGGTTTATAATATTAATAATGCTTTCAAATTATAATATTGAAAATATCTTGCATGTGTAACATTAATCCCTTTGGTTTATTGATCCCTAGGGTTTATAATCCCTTATAAATATTAATCCCTTCAGTTCATAGTATTAATCCTTGGGGTTAATATTAATCGTGAGGTTTATAATACAAATATGTTGGGTTTAATATTAATCTTTGTGCTTCGGCTTATTGGTCGCTTTGGTTTAACTTGGTTGGGTTTAATATTTATCCTTTGGGTTTATTAAGTTTGGTATATGAATTTTAGGGTTTATAATATTAATCTTAGAGTGTAATATTAATTATAGGGCTAAAATTATTAATGGTTTGGATTTAATATAAATTTCTTGGGTTTTTTATTTTAATCTCTTGAGTTTATAATATTAATTTTTGGGTTGATATATTAATCCTAGGGTTTACAATATTGATCCTATGGTTTAATATTAATCCCAAGGTTTAGAATATTAACCCCCTAGGTATAAAATTGATCCCTTGAGTTTAATATTAATCCCTTAGGTTTATAATATTAATAATCCCTTGGGTTTATTAATCCATAGGGTTTATAACATTAATCCCTTCGATTTATAATATTAGAAATATGTTGGGTGTGTAATATTAATCCCTTGGGTTTGTAATTTTAACAATAACTTGGGTTTATTAATCCCTTGGGTTTAAAATATTAATAATTCCTTGGTTTTGTAATATTTATCCCTGATTTTAATAATCCATTGGGTTTTTAACATTAATCCCTTGGGTTTATAATATTAATAATATCGCAGGTTTATTAATCCCTTAGGTTTATGTTTATTTATCCCTCACGTTTATAATATTTTTTTTGTAAACCGAAGATTTTCTATTAATACAAGAAGAGAGTGCATCATGAGTAGAGTAGCTGGTAGTAAATTAAGGCCTTGCTCCTACCGCATTTGTTGGCCAAAAAATACAGACAAAAGAAACTGATAATAACTGAACAAAACTAGATGACTTCATGTCAAGGGCCTAACATGAAGACTTGAGAAAAATAATAAAATGTATCCAACTCATTTCATTACACATTATCATCATTGGGTCCCTGAGAAGCACTATCTCCTTTGTTGGACGATGAAAGACATCATGAACATGTAAATCCAAATGGGCCATCTGCACTTCAAAAGTGTCCATTTGATCTTGCAATTGCTTATGTCTATGACACAATATTGTTTTGAATCCAAAACGTGTCCTTGTTTGTGCAGAATGTCATTAAGAAAAATAGTAACTTCATTGCGATCATTTTGGTGGTCTTGAGCTTTTTGGTCCATCGAAGCTTGGACAAGGAATAATTGGGGTTCTATGGAGTTGAAAGAGGGTGGAAATTCAACTCTCCCAAGATAGCCACCAAGAGGCATATCTAACTCACCTTCTTCTTCCAGAGGATTCTATCTCCTACCATCCACTTGCATCCCCAACGATGAGGATGACTACATTGTTGCAACATATGTGGCTCACTAATTAACCTACACATGCACGTAACAAATGACCTCTCTAAATGTGAAAAGACAGTGTCTCTCACCTAAACCACTTACCCCTGACAATTGAAGAGGGAACCACCACCACAGGCCACGTATAACTGGGAACTTGTAGCTACCCTAGAGAACCCACATCAACCACTGAGTAATCACTACAAATTGAATACAATTAACACCCATCGAGGATCATGGTCACATAGATAAAAAAGAAAGAATTTAAAGGGGTGTTCCTAAGCTCAATGTTCCAAGAACTGCAATGGCCCAACTCCTAAGAAAACCGTTTTCTCCAAAAAACCATTCCTAATGAGTGAAGGATTAGAAGTTCCAAGCACGACTCTAGATCACACATTTCAGAACCAATAAGGATAAAACTACACTCTTAGAATAACAATAGAGAAGGGAAAGCTACCCCTCGGAACCTTTTACACCATGAACATAATACCAATTCAAGAAACCTTGTGAGAAAAATGGGCCCAAAGAATAATTGGAGACAAATTACTTGAGAGAATCATTTGAAGTCAAAACCAACCTTGCTAACGTTACACAGTGTAAGAGCCCAACAAAAGCCTTGCAAGGGATTGGTGCCACCACAATATGTATTTCCATCTGCATATATACTCAACAAGCCACTCAAACTCAGGTCCAAAATTACAATTTGGGTATCAATAAGCACTTTCACTTCACCATTCTCAGGCCTTTGGATCACTATGAATAACAAACACATACCAGTGAACCGTCTTAGGGCATCAAAAAGTCCACTCACTTAATTGGATCCAACACTTGCATCTTTTGTAGGAAATTTCAATGCCCAACTATTGCAAATGATTGTCCAGGCTAAGATCATCACAAACATTCCTTTGGCAGTGTCGAGAATGTTCATTGAGCAACCTCCCGACACCTCTCATCAACACATTTAAACATTAAGTTTTCCTCATGGGGGATGTTCATTCCCACCTTCCTAAGTATGCTCCTTATTTGTCACTCTCAACGGGGAGATAGGGTTTATAATACTAATCCATTATGTTTTTAATATTAATAATTTATTGGGCTTATTAATGTCTTGGGTTTATAATAGTGATCCCTTGGGTTTATTATTTCCTTTTTCTTTAATATTAATCTCTTGGGTTAATTACTAACTTGGTTTATAATGATTATTTCTTGGGTTTATAGTATTCATCCCTTTTGTTTATAATTTGAATAATTCCTTGGGGTTATTAATGCCTTTGGTTTATCATATTAATGCATCGTTTATCATATTAATACTATATTATAATAACATGATAGGATTATATATATATATATATATATATATATATAATATTTCCTCGATGGGGTGGTAATTCCTTCGATAACGGGGCCTTGTGGCCACCTCCCCTCTCCACGTGTCAAATATGAATGATGCTATAAATGACACATATTTGAAGCTAGTTTGGATGAAGAAGCCTCTACTGGTTTTGTGACTTGGGAGATGAGTAAGGGAAGCAGGGAGGGGAGCCACTATTTGGGTTGCTAAGAAGGCTCACCAAGAGAGTTGAACGAACAAGGGAATTCTGGGAAAGGAAAACAAGCTACCTTTTCAACCTTCGGCTCCGGAGGTGTCTCTTAGCATGGTTGGTCTGTAACCTCTGAAGAGAGCTACAAATTCTAGTTTGGGTTCGAGAAATTTCTTGTGAGTAAGGTATCCCTCGGTGAGGCAAATTCTCAGGTGAATTGGATAGAACAAGAGTTTTATATAATTCTTTGTGGTTCTCGAGTCTTGAGTGAGTTGTGCTTCAGTCGAGAAATGGGTTTTGTCACCCCTTGTAGCTTCTGGCCTCTTCGAGTTTCTAGGGCCTCCTTATTCCTTGCAGGGTTGGCCCCTCATGATCTAGTCTAGTCTTTGTTGGTGTTGTGTTGTAGGGGTCTAGTGGAAATAGTTTAGTGTACATTTGATAATGTTCCTGTTCAAGCATGGGTTATTTTATTGCATGCAGGGATGTCTCACTAGTGCGGAAAACCTCAAAGAAGGGGCGGGAAACAAAGGCATCCCAAGGCACAAGCAAGCAGGGAGACCACCTCTAGTGAGGAAGATTCCAAAAACATGGATAGAAAGGGAAAAATTTCCAAAGACACGGCTCGCTCACTTGACCGTATCAACCATCCTCCCACCTTGGACACATTGGACTCGGTAGTTGGTCAATTAAGTGGAATTCAGTAAACTCTTGATATCCTCCATGAGCACAAATATGAGGACAAGAGTGAGCTAGTGGATTATATGAATGATATTCAATATAACCAGTGAGAGATCCTAGAACAACTAGCTAATGTGGGTAGAATTTGATGATGGACTAATGTTCACCTGCATGAGCTTGAGGCTAGAATGGAGGACATTGATTTTCATATGCATTAACGACAGGGTCGACTTGTAGTTCAACTCATTCATCCTCCCCAACTTCCACCTTGATATGTAGTCTTTTGGTTGTTTACTCATTTTTCTTCTTTTTTGGTATGTCTGGTTGTTTAGCCCACCACAAATAAAAGTTCAATAGCAAGATCTTATATATTACATTTCAGTTCTCTTAAGTAACCAATTCAAAGTTAAATAAGAAAAGTTGTTGAAAATCATCGTGTATTTTGTATTTTCCTAATAATATAATAGAAACTTCTTTATATATATAATATTAAATAATATAATATATTATAACATTGATAAATATATTATATTATTATAATAGTAAATATAAAAATATTATTTATATAATAATTATATTAATCTAAATACTAATATTAATATTAATAATAAATATCAATATCAATTTTATTTTTATTTTTAATATTAATATTAAATTTAATATTATATATTTTTTGGTGTTTCAATCACATTTACTATTATACTTGTGCATGTGATTGATATTTTAGACATTTAAATCACAATTATAATTATGATTGTACTTACTTTATAAAAGAATTGAAAGAGTTGAAAGCTTATTATGAAATAGATCTGATCAATAGACATAAAAGTTGTGAATTTTAAATATTTAGATTCAGTGTCGTAAAACATTTGAATTTTATAAATTATAGAGTGGAAATTTGAAATTCCTACCAAAAAATTCAGTCAAAAACATAAAAACAACATTTATGTGACACTAGAGGACCATGATGTACCTCGAAGAACAATTCACCAGCGCTGGACGATTAAAAACACGGAAGCCCCGATCGTCATGGATTGTCTTTTCTTGTTTTCAACTGCTGGGAGCATGGTATTGGTAGGAAATTACATATCCTTTTGAGGACTGGTGTTTAAATGCCTAAGCTTCAGTCACTCCATTTGACTTTATTTATCACTTACTATTATGAGGATAAGGTGTTGTCGCCGGTCAGTCAAAATTTATTGGCCACGCAAATCCAACATCCAATAATGGTTGGTAAATCACCCACTAAAATGATTTTTTGCGATGCCACGACGTTAGTAAGTATATCAAATCCATAAGAACTCTGCAGGGATGTATGAAAATCAATTTCAGTATATTATTACAAAATTGAAACACCATAAAGAGGTTTGATAAGTTATTTTTAAATTCACAATGTGATATGAAAATCACTCGTGAGTGATCTTAGTTAAATAATTAATGAATGAAGGTATTACAGACTCATGTGTTGGTCTGTGTCTATGTTATTTTAGGTAATGGATTGATCAAATTGCAAAATACGCAGACACTGGAAAATGGAAAACAGTAAGAGAAACACAGTAAAAAATTACAAGAACACAACAAATTAATAAGGAGTTCACCCTATCCTCCAGGGCTACGTCTCCAGTCCAGCTTTTAGTGGTGGCCTTCTTTTATTATGTCTTTAAAGTAGAGTTTTTACAATGAGGAGCTCAATGTGAGTCTCCTGAAACAGATAATGCTTAGTAGGGTGGTTCTTGGATTCTCCAAGCAACTAGAGTGCACAAACTCTTTCCTTACCAATCCCTAACCTCTCTGGTCTTTAAGGGGATGAGTCCAATATGGTACTCAATTCCCGACAGATATCTTCACAGGGATCGCTTGAACCTCTCAAACCTTCTGTCTGCTCGATGCTGCCTTACACTACAGGTCAGCTCAGCCCTCTGTTTTTCTGCCTCTTGCTTCACTGTCTCTTTCATCTTTTTTCAATGTTCCCTTCTCTAGTTTTTCCTCTTCTATTCTCTGTTTGTTCATGGCTTAAATCCAATCCGTCCTTGAATGTTCGCTTCCTCTTCCGCCCCTTCGGATCACCTGCTACTATTCTCTTAGAGTTCCCTGCCTCTGCATCATCGCTAACATCTCATAGGGAAGTGGCCACTTGTCCTCTCGCGAACTGCGCCAGCTCTTCCTCAATGGTTCATTATTTCAGTTACATTATGGAATGACTCATTTGCCAACTCAACAGTCAAATTGGACTTCAGACTTTTATATGCCACGACTTAATTCCCCTGTCAAATCTGGTTTCCCATCGGGCGCAATCTCTGACATTAGATCTAGAGCCCCCAAATCCTACGGTGTTCACTCTTTTCACACGGTTGACTTGCTTGACTGTTAGACCATGATGAGAGGCGGTTTTCTCTCTCATCTGTTGGACACGCATCATGCAATCTATGGAATTGCTTGTCCTCCTACCAAATCCGCTTACTGCCCAATATGCCTCCATATTTTGTCGATTTTGGAGCGTGGGACCTGCCTTTTGTCTTAGTGATTTCCCTACGGTTTCCCGGCTTCCCATGCAACCAGCGCTTGGGGATTTTCCTTCTCGAGGGGTTTTTCCTAGCAATGCGCGATTAGAAATGGCCTCAGAAATGGCCTCTGTTTCCCGATCCATGCTTCCCAACTGCCAGTTTTCCTACTATGCAGTCTCCATGGGCCTCGGTCAGCGCGCTTCAACCGAGGTCCTCCTCGTTCCTTGTTGGCTACAAACTGCCACTGTCCAGAGGTATTCCTGATAGCTCTTTTTTCATAAATTCAAACTCTATCCTGATTTGATATAGTCATAGCACTTTGCTAATTTTCATGGATCCAACTCGGATCACGGCCTTCCCACTGAAAAAGATTTTGGACCACCAAAAGTTGGTTTTCAAGCATCGACTAAGTGAGGGTACAATTGTCTCACTTATCTAATCTCTATCCACTTTTCACTACTCTTCTTTGAACCCTTGAGCCCAATTCTGAGGTACTCAACATCTCCCCCGCGCGTCGTCTACACCTTCCTGTCTAGAATTGTGTCTTCCTACAATTCATTAAGATATTCAGGTAGCAGGTCATCAATAGAAGACAATTGACTCTGCTCTTCAGGATCCTCAATTAGTGAAGGTTCAAATAATCTCAAACAATCTGCATTTACGACTGCTTAGATGTGCAAGTAAGCTGATAGATCAAGGGGAAAAGCATTCTCACCAATCTTCTCAAGTATCTTGAAGGGTCCATACCTGATAGGTTTTAGCTTTTTACCTTCACCTTGCATCCTGTCCTTGTTGATATACAGCCAGACTTGGTCACCAACTTGGAAACTATGCTCCATCCAATGCTTGTCATGCCTTGCCTTATATTTGGCTTGGCTCTTTTCCAATTGTTCTTGTACTGCCTGGTGGATCTCTTGGATTTGTTCAATGAACCTAGTTTCCCTGTCCGCATCAATGTGTCCCTCAACTGTGGTGTCTTTACCAAAGACAAAATCCAAAGGAAACCTTGGTGTGAAACCAAAATAGGTCTCGAAAGGAGATATCTGTGTAGAAGAATGTTTTTCTCTATTGTAAGCATGTTGCACATAACATAAATGTTCATCCCAAAGCTTCGGATGCTTGCTGCAATACCCCGTGAGCAACTGGATCACAGTCCTATTGACTACTTTTGTCTGGCCAGCAATTTGTGGATGAAAAACTGTGTTTTTATTCAGTTTGGTGTCCATTTATTCCCAAAGACTTGACCAAAACTTCCCCACAAATCGGGTGTCTCGATCAAATACAATGGAAGTGGGTAATCCAAAATGAACCCATACATTTTCAAAAAATAGTTTTTCAGTTTGTTCAGTTGTACTCTGTTTATTACAAGGTATCAAAATACACATTTTGCTGAACCTATCCATAACAACATATAAATAATCATGACCTTTCCTAGATTTAGGTAGTCCTCCAACAAAATCCATGGAAACACTTTCCCAAGGGCGAGAAGGAACTGGTAATGGAGTGTACAAGCCTAGTTTTCTATTGTCGGGCTTGCTTTTAGCACACATAGTACACCCTCTCACATGTCTAGAAACAGTCTCGTTCATTTTTGGCCAATAACAAAATCTTTGTAGTTGTGCAACTGTTTTACTTACCCCAAAGTGACCTGATATTAGAGAAGTGTGTGCTTTTCGAATTATCTTTACTCTTTCAGTTTGTGGAATGCATAGCTTCTCACAATGGTATAAGAGTTGGTCCTTTACATGATAATCCAATTCTTCTACTCGTTTGCCTTGACTTAAAGTTTCATATACATCTTTAAACTCTATATCTTGAGCATTTTGTTCAATGTAGCTCTCATGTAACACAGAATTATGCTTAAGTATAGTAGATGCATTTACAATGGGTCTAGATAACATATTTGCAACTTTATTGTGTATGCCCTTTTTATATCTGATGACTAAATGAAACTGTTGTAGAAAACCCATCCATCTATAGTGCCTTGATTGCTGCAACTTAGTTTGGGAGTATAGATATTGAAGTGGTTGATGATTAGTATGTATTGCTGTCTCTTTCCCCATTAAGTAATGTTTCCACTTTTTCACACTCTGTATTAATGCATACAATTCTTTATCATATGTAGGATAGTTAACTACTGCAGAATTAAATGTATTAGAATGATAACATATGGGTTTACCGTGCTGTGTCAACACTGTTCCCATGGCATAGTCACTGGAATCTGTTTGGATCTCAAATGGTCTTTGAAGATTAGAAAGTGCTAGTACAGGTGTTGTACTAATCTTTTCTTTCAAGGTGTCGAAGGCTTTCTGTTGTTTGCATCCCCAATGAAACACCTTGTTCAATCCTGTTAAAGCATGTAAGGGAGCTACAATTAAGGAAAAGTTAGAAATGAACTTTCTCCAATATTGTGTTGCTCCTAAGAAGCTTCTAACTTCTGTAGCAGATTTGGGTTTAGGCAAGTTTACAATGACTACCACTTTAGAGAGATCTATCTTCAATTCACCACCCCCTACTATATGACCCAAATAATTCAGAAATGTTTTTCCAAATTCACATTTTAAGAGTTTAACATAAATTTTATCTCTTTTCAAAACATCTAGTGTCTGCTTAACATGCTTTAAGTGTTCTTACCGCATTTTGCTAAATATCATAATGTCATCCAGATACACAATAACAAAATCATCAAGAAAAGGTTTGAGTACATCATTCATTAATCTCATGAAAGTAGCAGGAGTATTAGTTAAGCCAAAAGGAATAACCAACCACTCATACAATCCCTACTTTGTTTTGAAAGCAGTCTTCCATGCATTTTGTTCTGCAACTCTAACCTAATGGTATCCACTATGTAAGTCTAGCTTGGAGAAATAAACAACGTCTTTCAATTGATCTAAAACATCATCTATGCGAGGAAGGGGATAACGATTTCTTATTGTTATCTTATTCAGTGCTCGGTAACCAATGCACATTCTCCACGAGCCATCTTTCTTTCCCACCAAAATGATTGGTGACCCACATGGTGATGTTCTAGGTTCGATGAACCCCTTCTCGAGCAACTCCTGCACCTGCTTCCTGTTTTCAGCATTCCCTAAAGCAGACAACCTATACATTCCAATGTTAGGAAATGGAGCATCTTGTTGCAAAATAATATCATGCACAATTTCCTTTTTGGGTGGTAGACCTTTAGGTTCTTGAAACAAAATATCATACTCTGAAACAACCTTTTCGAAATCAGCTTGTTTTTTAGCATCACAGCCTTCAAATACATTGGTTTTATCATGTTTCTTTTCCTTTACAACCATCAATAAGAATTGTTTGCATGAATTTATTATTCTTTTGATCTGCCCTGAGTTTATGAGAGTATAATTATTCTTGAGCTTATGAGCTCTTACAAAGTATTCTATTCCATCTTTAACAAGTAGATACTTGTTCTCATCTCTCTAGAAAATAGCTTTTCTGTCATACAAGTAAGGACTTCCTAAAACAATTCCACATATATCCAAAGCAATTATGTCTAGTTCAACCTCATTTACAAATGCTGACCCAAAAGAAAACTTGAGTTTGCATTGTCTAGTCACTCGCAGTTGTGCTTTATCATTTAACCATCCTAATGGGTATGGTTTCTTGTTAGGTGTAGTTACTAATCCCAACTTCTTTACAATTGCTTCAGAAATTAAATTTACTTGTGAGCTACTATCGAAACAAAGTATCAATCTTTTGATGTTTGGAAATAACTCGAATATGGAAAAGCTCATGTCTTTTTCTCTCATTTTCTTCATCAATAGTAGATTGTGCAGAATTACTAGCAGATGCTTCAAAATTCTTACCTTTTATACCTGTGGCTGTAATGGTTGTTTCATATCCTGATTCTGACCCCAAATCTTTCTGAATAGCTGTAGCAGTCTTCTGCTTCTTGCCCTCAAACTTCTTAGGTCTTAGCTCTAAATGCAAAATCCAACGATGCTTATTATCATGCCTATCCTTTTTACAATGAGTGCATGAAGCCTTGCTTTTATGTGCAGTGTTAGCCTTCCTTGCTTTCCATTTATGTTTTTTTCTCCTTATTCTTGCTTGCAGTGGGTTGGGATGATCGCCCAACTTCTGGACTTCCATTCTTTCCTCTAGCTTCTAGATGAGTAGCTTGTACAGATACCTCATCTATATTAGTGGGATTAAACATGAGGATAGTGTGCCTCATGTAGGTGTGTAGACCACCAATGTACTTCAACAGAGTCTAATGAGATTCATAGAATCATTGCTCTCTTTCTAAATTCTTGAGTGTACCATTGCACACTTTGCTCTTTCAACTGTCAAAGAGTTTGCGAGCTCATCATGGCTTGCTGCATGTAGGCCAATGGATAGAATTGTTTTTTGATTGCAGAAACAAATTCACTCCAAATAGAGATAGTCTTACCATGTCTTTTCATGTCAGCTTGGGTCCTGCCTTCCCACCAGACCAAGATAGTGCCTCCAAGGTGTAGGCTTGCCAGCTGAATCTTGCTCTTGTCTGAATTGATATTCTTCACTCTGCAATAAACATCAATTTTTCTAATCCAATTGTCTAGCTTTTCTGCATTCAACTCTCCATCATATATAGGTAAATTAAATTTAACATCTAGTTTGATCAAACATGCTTTCTTTTTGTGTTCAGAGTTAACAGGAGGTGTGAGAAAGCTTTCCTCTTTCCCTTTGCTTTTTGAGTGGTCATGGAAATGTGACTTATCTTCTCCTTTGTCTTGTTTAGAGCCTGATGAATCTTCGTCCTTATGTTTTCTAAAGTCCCTATACGTTTCTTCTACCATGGACTTTATGGCTAGGAAACTATCTATGAATTGAGGGTCTAGCCCCATAGAACTTTCTTTTGACATTGTCTTCCAAGAATAGACTCTCCCAATTTCAGGATTAGATTCGACCAACTCTCCTTCTCCTAATTTAAGCTTTGATCTAGTTAGCATTCAACAGCTAAACCAACACAAGCTTGTCTAACCTTAACAGCCTAGAGCTCTGATACCACTTGATCTGAAAATCACTTGTGAGTGATCTTAATTAAATAATTAATGAATGAAGGTATTACAGACTCATGTGCTGGTGTGTATCTATGTTATTTTAGGCAACGGATCAATCAGATTGCAAAATACACAGACACTGGAAAATGGAAAACAGTAAGAGAAACATAGTAAGCAATGAAAAGAACACAACAAATTAATAAGGAGTTCACCCTATCCTCCAGGGCTACGTTTCCGATCCAGCTTTCAATGGTGGCCTTCTTTTATTGTGTCTTTAAAGTATAGTTTTTACATTGAGGATCTCAATTTGAGTCTCCTGAAATAGATAATGTGTAGTAGGGTGGTTCCTGGATTCCCCAAGCCACTAGAGTGCACAGACTCTTTCCTTACCAAGTCCTGACCTCTCTAGTTTTTAAGGGGATGAGTCCAATCTGGTACTCAGTTCCCGAAAAATATCCTCACAGAGATCGCTTGAACCTCTCAAGCCTTTTGTCTGCTCGATGATGCCTTACGCTGTAGGTCAGCGCGGCCCTCTGTTTTTCTGCCTCTTTCTTCACTATCTCTTTCATCTTTTTTCACTGTTTCCTTCTCTGGTTTTTCCTTTCCTGTTCTCTGCCTGTTCATGGCATAAAGCCAATCTGTCCTTGACTTTTCGCTTCCTCTTTCGCCCCTTCGAATCACCTGTTGTTGTTTGCTTGGAGTTCCCTGCCTTTACATCATCGCTAATGTCTCACAGGGAAGTGGCCACTTGTCCTCTTACGAACTGCGCTAGCGCTTCCTCAATGGTTCGGTATTTCTGTTACACTGTGGAATGACTCATCTGCCAACTCAATGTTCAAATTGGACTTCAGACTTTTATATGCCACGACTTAATTCCCCCATCAAATCCAGTTTCCCATCGGGCGCAATCTCCGACATCAGATCTGGAGCCCCGAGATCCTACGATGTTCGCTCTTTTCGCGCAGTTGACTTGCTCGACCATTAGCCCGATATGAGAGGCGGTTTTCTCTCTCATCCACTGGACACGCATCGTGTAGTGTATGGAATCACTCGTCGTCCTGCCAAATCCACTTACTGCCCAATATGCCTCCGATATTCCGCTGGTTTGGAGCGTGGGACCCGCCTTTCGCCTTAGCTCTTTCCCTACAGTTTCCCGGCTTTCCATGCGACCAAGCACTCGGGACTTTTCCTTTTCGAAGGGTTTTGCCTAGCGAATCGCACATCAGAAATGGTCTTTGTTTCGTGATCCGGGATTCCTAACTGCCAATTTGACTCCTGCGCGGTCTCCATGGGCCTCGGTCAGCATGCTTTGAGTGAGGTCATCGTCGTTCCTTGCTCGCTACAAACTGCCACTCTCGAGAGGTCTTCCTGATAGCTCTTTGTTCATAAATTCAAAGTTTGTCCTGATTTGATACAGTCATAGCACTTTGCTAATTTTCATGGATCCAATTCAGATCACAATGCCCTACCCGGTATTAAAGGGAATGAAGTGGAATATACTAGAACGAATTTTAGAATTTAAAGTGCAACGAATTTCCTTTGGGCTTTATATAAGTTGGCTTTGCTAGAATTCAACAACTTATTCATTGATTTTGATTTCAATTATACATATGGATTCTGTAGTGTCAAATATTAGAAAAAGAAAAATGTACAAGAATGAAATAAAATATTATTTATTAAATTGTTTGGACAACAGATACGTTATATAGGCACATAGACAGTTTCTAGAATAATCTAGATCCAAATAATTTGAAACATCAAATTATAACACAAATTAAGAAGACTCAACTCATGACAGATAGACTCAAACACTAACTATTAAAATACAACTCATCAACTCTATCTAGACATATCATTTCTACATTATTCCCACATCACACTCTTACCATCACACTCTTACCATTACAAGACTGGACACTCCAGAGTTGCAATTCCATTAATAAAAATATTATTTTGATGTGTTCCCGTGAAAACCTTTAGATCTGGTCCCCAACAAAGAGTTCTAAATCGTTCTTTACTGCGTTGTGCCTTAACTGGTACTCACAAAGGCTAATTTCGTAGAGTTCGAATTTTAACAGTAATATAAAAACATAAAAATAGAAATCCAATTTTCAGAACAATGGTGAAGAGTGACATTAGATCTGAATGCAAAAACCCGTTGTTAGTGATACAATTAAAAACGTTTCTTTGTTCCTCAACGTTTTTTTTAATATCAAAATAGACCTTACAGGGGCAGAAATCATCAAATGTAATGAGTGTTTTAAATTTGAAATTCGTACATCAGCAGTGATGACCTGCCATGTGCTCTTTATGTCAGGCGTGGCATAGACCTATGGTGCCGCAGGGAATTCAAACTTTGGTTTGGATTACATTCTCTCCATTTTTTTTAATGTCCTTTCCTTTGTTGGTGATTGTTAATTTTTTTTTAATTGGTGATTGATAATTTTTTTTGAAAAGGAAATTAGTAACTTTTTTTTTTTATATAATTTATAGTCTGGTTTATGATCAAAACTGGAGCCTGGATTATAGATTCTAACAGTACATCTATTTTTCCAACTTTACTAAAGCTATATTACCGGAAACAACTACTCAATCTAAAAGCATTGACTGGTGATAGTTCCACCAAAAACAAATCCATCAAAACCAGGGATGGATAGTTCCACCAAGTGTTTCAGAGAATATAATATGTATGGTTAAAGGTTAATGACAGTATTGGATATAGTGGAATTTTCTTTCTTAGATTTGGTTTCATATCCGAATATATACATTTTATGGTTTTTAATAATGGAGAATTTTAAGAAAAAAAGAGTTCATTAATCAAATATTATTAATTCGTTATCATCTTAAACTTGTATTAAATCCATTTTCAAAACTCGTTAAAATTGCATGCACCCATCAGACATATCATCAATCTTGAACAAATATAACAAAAGCCTGTTTAATAATAATTTCCACAAAACATATTATCCAACATAAATACAATAAGCTTTAGTGGTATATGAAATAACTTAATGCTCTGAAATTAAAGTAAGGCAGTGGAGTTCTATGTAGAGTTTGTTTTGTTTGTTTGTTTAATGCTTGGGCTGTGTAGCAAAGATCTTTAGAATGAAATAAAATTGTGAAAAGTTAAATTCATGACCATTTAACTAAAATCAGGCATTAAAACTCGTTTATGTTTTATAACCTACTAAAATTAAAAATATTTAACTCTTTTATAAAAAATTATAAAAAATTAGAATTTAAAAAAGGAAAAGGAAGATACATATTAATTTTTAATTTTAATAAATATTTAAATTACAGATATATTTGTATAATTGGAAAAGTAGTATATTCATTCATTAGAAATTTCATTTGAGATTAGGTCTAATTATTTATAAAAATCAGTTTTAAAATAAAAAATGGAGTATGTTAGGATTGATAAGTATGTTATGCATTGTACTAATATAGTTTAGAAGAATAAAGAATATATTTTTACTTATATTATTTAATTTCTCTTGAAGTATATTTGGGCTCACAATTATGTAAGTTAATATGTGTTGGTTTGAGAGCCCTTCAATAGTCATGATCCCGTAAAGCGTTATTAAGGACCCAAGGCCTTTAATTTCATTCCTTAATATCATGAAGGCATCAACCCCTCTTCATGGCATACAATAGCTCTTAATGACGCTCATTATTTTCATTCAAAATCAAAATACCTCCTGCAAATGTTATGCATTGTGATTTGAGACCTTATTCATGATCTTTCAACCAGATAGGCCTAAGTTAGGTACTAAGTCAATTTTTTTCATACCATTCCTATAGTTAAAGCCCAAAGGTTGGTATTTCATAGAAAATAACTCATAAGGATGCCCATATTCTCAATGGGAGGCCAAGGATATCCTGCAAAGGTTATATGTAGTGGTTTAAGACCACATACATGACCCTTAACCAATGTCAAGGCCTTAAAATTGATTTATGGTTGGATTTTGCTTTAAACAATGCTTATGATTTGAGGAAACTAAACACCCCTTGTTTAGGTCAACTATGGTGGTTTGAAGCCTTATTCAGGGCCCTTGATTTCATCCCTAAACCAATATCAAGGTCTTGAGATCAATCTTTGCTGGGAAATTCCTTTTAATAACTATCTCATTCCTAGGAAAAGTATCAACATACCCTACATATGTAATCTGTGATGGTTTCAAATCAATTCCACAACCATCAAATTTTATAATTATCATTTAAGGGACAATGCCAATGATTTCATTCCCCAACATTATGAAGACCAAAACTTATCTATTGTGAAGAATACATCTTAATGATGCTCATTTATTTTCATTCAAATGTTAAATATTTCCTATGGATTTGAATTGTGGTTGTCTAAGGTCTTGCTCATTTCCATATAGCTAGAGAAACCTTATTTAGGTACCTTTTCAATTGTTTTAATCCCCCATTCATTATCTAGAACCAAAGATTTTTCCATGGTGCATAATATCTCCTAACAATGATCATTTTCGTAGTGGGAGGTTTGAGGTTGTTTTCATGTATGTCAAGCTTAGGAAGCCCCATTGAAGGCCTAAGGCCCTTGATTTCATCCCTAAAAATGCTTCCATCACCCTAATATGTGTTTGTACCATCCATAATACCTCTTAAAGGTGCTAAGATTATCACACATAGATGGGCAAACCCATACAAAGGTTATGAGTGGTGGTTGGATGCCTTGTTCATGTGTGTGAAACACAAGAGACTCATCTACATCTTGAGTTAATTTTTTCCATCTACTAACAATTATGAAGACTTTGAGGTTAATGTGTTGCACAATACCTCTTAACTAAGCTCATAGTCTTAGTCTAAGTCCAATTATCCACTTTATGGGTTTTTGTATTTGGAGATCTCTTCTATATACATATATTTTAAGAAGCATAAATTAGGTCTTAAGGCCCTTGATTTCATACCCAACCATTATGAAAGCCTTTATACTTGTTTTTGGTGTATAATAACTCCTAATTATGATCATGTATGTTTAGTTGGAGGTGAAATATCCCCTATGTATTTCATGTTTGGTCATTTAATGATGCGGGAGCATATGACTCAGAGGGGAAAAATCCTCAAAATTATTCCAAAAATCCAAAAAAATCTACAGGCAAGGGAGTGGGGTCCTTTAGCCTGCAATTTACATGTTTTTTTTTAGTCAAAAATAGGATAAAGTAGGGAATAAAACATGCTATTTATGCCCAGAGGGATAAGCTGTAGTAAAGTAAAGATTTTCAAGCTTTAAATCATTCTGTAAAGCATGATTTTCTTTGTATCGGATAAGGACCGAGAAGGCCTATCCATTATTATAAATAAAGATGTAGCGAAGCTCTCAAGGGACAGAGAGAGAGAGAGAGAGGGGGAGAGAGAGACTGAGAAGACTAGGGAAGGGAGCGAGTGCCATAGCATTATTTTAAATTGTTCTCCCGATGTCTCTTATCAAATGATTCTGTAATGTGCATGCACAGATTATTGTATCGTGCCTTAACAATGTTAATTATTTATTGTTTTCCGCATGTCGCCCATACTGTGTAGTTAACCATTGGAATCGTCTTCTCTTTCAATTATGCTTATACAGGCTTTAACTCTTAATTTATAATTGCGCATATATTTCTGAGAATTCTTGCAATTTTCCATTAAGTGGCTGTAGCGGGCGTGAATTATTATAATTATAAGTTCTTACCCATATAGGGTCCGAACCCATATTGGCGTCGAAGAGAACCTTTGGAACACTTAGTTGTGCACTCTGAAATTCCGAAGCCGATTTGTTATAGAGGCCGATGTATAAAGCTTTTCAGGTCCGAAAGAATCCCATAGCACAACAAGGGCTGAGCTTCGAAATCCGGAGCCAAAATATCATTCAGCACTTTCTATAAGGCGTCGGGTCCGCAAAACCTCCGACTGAGCTTTCCATATCCGGAGCCGAAGTCATATAAATTATGATATATTTATCGTTGGATCCGTCATTTCGGAGGTGGGAGAATTGTTAATTGTGGCGACCGCCGAAAAGCGGACCCGCAGAAATTATAAAGGCAGTGTATATAAGTGAATCGGGTCCGCGGAGGCCTTGTAGCACTTCGGAGGAGCGACTAACTGAGACTGTCGAAAGATCCGGACCCAAAATCTTTATAGGGCAGTTCGGAAGAAGGCATCAGGTCCGTTAGTTCAGAGGAAGAAGATCATTTGGTTGGAGCGACTTCCGATATATGTATCGGAGCCAAACTCAACATAGGGGGGAATATATATATACGTCGAGTCCGTAATATATCGGAGCCTGTGTTCCATTGCAAAGCCCGCCGATAGTGATCGCCGATGCGATATCACATCGGGGAAAAGGTAAAAGAGACATTATAAAGCGGGATTATGTTATAAGGTAATTCTTTGGAATTACTACCCGATAGTGTGTGTGTAAGTCCTTCCTTTGCAAGCCGTGATAGTGTTGTAAAGCCTCCGATAGTGTCTTGGCATAATTCTTTTAGAATTACTGCCGATATAAATAAAGCCACTGTTTTAGCCAATAGCACTTGGGTAATTCTTTTAAGAATTTCCCAATACAGCCACTATGTGTTAACGAAGTCAGATTAGGGGCCTGTTAAAGAAAGAAATGAATATATCAGTTTAATGACTGATACGCCTGAAGAAAGGGAAGTTGATCAAGACATTAAAGAACTTGCTAGCAGATTAGAGAGATTCTCTCTAACGCCTGCACCCCATCCATCATTAGTGGTATCAGAGCCATCAACTGACATTGAATTGAATCTCAGGAGCGGAAGAAGGATGGCTTTTAGAGTTGGAAGAGGACAAAGACATGGTGGAAGAGGATGACCTGTTGCAAATGCTGAATTAATGGAAACAGTAGAAGAGCTGCGAGCTAGAGTGGATGCGTTAACTTCAGACAGAAACATAAATGATGGAGATGTCAGTGAGCCCGAAATTGAAGTTGTAGAAGGGGAGGAAGCTGTACAGGTTACTCCTGAGATGAGGTTCTTTCAGTCAGTGTTGAAATCCACAGCCAGGACATGGAATCAATTAGTACTGGTATATCAAGGAGGACTGAATCCAGAAGAATTGATTGACTAGATTAATAGCATGGAGAAATTCTTCGATTACGAAGAAATAGAAGATGAGAAGAAAGTAAATTTTGCTGTCACCAAGTTAATAGGCCATGCAACACTCTGGTGGGATGGTGTGCAGGCGGAAAGGAAGAAACTTGGTAAGCAGCCAATCAATAATTGGAGGAGGATGGTAACAAAGTTAAGAGGTAAGTTCTTGCCGAGTAATTATCAACAAACATTGTTTAGACAAATGCAAAATCTTAGACAGAGAGCTTTAACAGTAAAAGAATATACAGAAGAGTTTTATAAAGTGAGCATAAGAGCTGGAGAAACCCAAGACACAGATGAGAAGGTGGCTAGATATATGAATGGCCTTAGTTTAGACATTCAGGATAAGGTAAGTCTGTTGTCTCCTAAACCAGTAGAGGAAGCTTATCAGATAGCGCTGAAAGCTGAGGAAAAACTCATGAGGAAGCAGTCTGCTAAAGGGAGAGGGACTTTCAGAGGAAAAGGAAGTCAAGGTGGTAGAGGAGGATCTACAACACCTAAAGAAGGAGCTAGCAATAGCTCAACCCAGCATGCACCCACAGGAGGTGATGCAAGAGGCAGAGGGAGTCTTTCTAGAGGAAGAGGAGGCAGAGAAATAAGATGTTACAGATGTAACAAGCTGGGACACAGAGCTTTTGAGTGCCCAGAGAGTGCAGAAACGAAGCAGAGGAATGAAATTGTTGCTCCAGCTGAGGGAGAGATGCCAGTGGCAGCAGTAGCAGAAGAAGAAAATACACTAGAAAGAGGAGAATCTCTGGTAGTTAACAAAGTTCTACTTAAGACATTGAAGGAGGTGGTTGAACCGCCACAAAGGAAGACTTTATTTAGGATAGTGTGCAAAGTCCAAGGGAAATGTTGCCAGATGATCATTGATAGTGGCAACACTGATAATTTAGTCTCTACAGAAGTAATAGAGAAATTGAAGTTGAAGACAAGGAAGCATCCAACACCTTATAAAGTGTCATGGTTGCAAAAGGGACATCAACTGTTGATAAGTGAGCAGTGTGAAGTGGAGTTTCAAGTGGGCAAGTACAAAGATACAATTGTTTGTGATGTGATGCCAATGGACGTATGTCACATGTTGCTTGGAAGACCTTGGAAATATGACAGAGGAGCCATACATGATGGAAAGAGAAACGCCAATAAGTTTAGAAAAGATGGTGTTAATCATACATTGTTGCCTTTGCAAGAAGAAGATGAGCCGAAATAGAAGACTAATCAAAAAACCCTGTTACTTGGAAGAAAGGAATACTTGGATAATGTAGCTAATACCTTTGATATGGTTACAGGGGCTGAGGAGGATATGCAATCTTGTGAAGCTACTACATCACAAGAGGAAGTTCTTATGGATGCAGAAGATGTAGATCAGTCTGTAGCACAGATAAGTGAAGCAACAGTTGAGACTTTTGAACGTTGTGATTTTCAACCTGACAGTTTGTGTGTGAATGCAGGGACTGTAAGTGATGATGAAATGCTGCAACAATGCCACAGAGAAATTGCATTTTTGGAATACTTGTTGGAGAATCTAGAGTATGACAGGGAGATTGCAAATAAAGGAGTTCAGTACAGTGGACAAGAGCAGGAAGGCATCATTATAACAGATGGTGTAGAAGAAAGACTAATGGACAGTCTCATGAATTTAGCTAAGAATTTGAATCAGCATGCTGATATGCTGACAGAGGAGAAGGAGAAAACAAAGCAGCAAATTGAATTATCGCCAAAAGAAGTTAAGGCACAACAGCCTTGTGTTTTTAATTTTAACAAGTGTTTTGTGAGTGCAGGTGATGTAGAAGACAGTCCATCACTTGGAATTGTCTCGAGAGAATAAGAACTGTTGCAAAAAGAAGATAAGACAGTCATGTCTCATATGCAGAAACTTGTTTCTATGGGTGACAATAAAGAGTTGGCTTACCTAAATAGCCAAGAGAAGACTAGTATGCAGAATTTTGGAGCTGCTACAATGTTAAAGGACGAGGCTACAATGTTTGAAGAACTTGATTTGATTGAGAAAATCAATCAAGATGATGGTGGACAATTACTGAAGATTGTCGAAGGGGAAGACGAAGATGGTGAGCCAAAGAATGTTGCAGAGGGGCAGGAAGTTTGGGAGGAAGCAACATCTATGGCAGCAACGACAGCAACATCTATGGCAGCAGTGATAGCAACATCAATGGCAGCAACATCTATAGTGATAGCTAGAGCAGTTATGGTGATAGTTGAGACAACATTGACAGCAGCAGAAGAGGCATTGAAGCCTTATGGTTTTTATTCTAAAAATTGTTCTGTGAATGCAGGTATTGTCGCCGGTGCTGAGGAACATTTGACTGAGTTGAGCAGTCAAATGAAGGGAAAAGAAGTTCTCTGTTCCAGAAGACAAGAGGGTGTGGATGATCGGGTGGCAGTCAGAACAGAGACCAACATAGAAGTAAGAAATCAACAGTGGGGAGATTTATTGGACCAAGAGATTGAAAGCATCAGAAAACTGATGATGGCAGTATCCCAAAAGAGGCAAACAACAGTAAAACAAAGGAGAAGCATCAAAAGAAAGATAGCAGAAGATTATGAAAGCCTAGTTAGTGCGGCGATGCAGCATAAAGTGTGGAGACCTGGAGAAGAACAACAAACAGAAGCAACGACAAGTGAAAAATTGCAGCACAAGATATGGGATCCAGACAAACATAGATCTGAACACATGATCAGGAGATCATGAAATTTTTCTACCTTGGGAGTCTAATGCGGGAGCATATGACTCAGAGGGGAAAAATCCTCCAAATTATTCCAAAAATCCAAAAAAATCTACAGGCAAGGGAGTGCGGTCCTTTAGCTTGCAATTTACATGTTTTTTTAGTTAAAAATAGGATAAAGTAGGGAATAAAAAATGCTATTTATGCCCAGAGGGATAAGTTGTAGCAAAACTTTTCAAGCTTTAAATCATTCTGTAAAGCATGCTTTTCTTTGTATCGGATAAGGACCGAGAAGGCCTATCCATTATTATAAATAAAGAGGTAGCGAAGATCTCAAGGGACAGAGAGAGAGAGAGGGAGAGAGAGAGACTGAGAAGACTGGGGAGGGGAGCGAGTGCCATAGCATTATTTTAAATTGTTCTCCCGGCGTCTCTTATCAAATGATTCTGTAATGTGCATGCATAGATTATTATATCGTGCCTTAACAGTATTAATTATTTATTGTTTTCCGCATGTCGCCCATACTGTGTAGTTAACCATTGGAATCATCTTCTCTTTCAATTATGCTTATACAGGTTTTAACTCTTAATTTACAATGGCACATATATTTCTGAGAATTCTTGCAATTTTCCATTAAGTGGCTATAGCGGGCGTGAATTATTATAATTATAAGTTCTTACCCATATCAGGTCCGAACCCATATCGGCGTCGGAGAGAACCTTTGGAACACTTAGTTGTGCACTCCGAAATTCCGGAGCCGATTTGTTATAGAGGCTGGTGTATAAAGCTTTTCAGGTCCGAAAGAATCCCATAGCACAACAAGGGCTGAGCTCCGAAATCCGGAGCCGAAATATAATTCAGCACTTTCTATAAGGCGTCGGGTCCGCAAAACCTCCGACTGAGCTTTCCATATCCGGAGCCGAAGTCATATAAATTACGATATATTTATTGTCGGATCTGTCATTTCGGAGGTGGGAGAATTGTTAATTGTGGCGACTGCCGAAAAGCGGACCCGCCAAAATTATAAAGGAAGTGTATATAAGTGGATCGGGTCCGTGGAGGCCTTGTAGCGCTTCGGAGGAGCGACTAACCGAGACCGCCGAAAGATTCGGACCCGAAATCTTTATAGGGCAGTTCGGAAGGAGGCATCGGGTTCGTTAGTTCGGAGGAAGAAGATCATTTGGTTGGAGCGCCTGCCGATATATGTATCGGAGCCGAACTCAACATAGGGGGGAATATATATATACGTCGAGTCTGTAATATATCAGAGACTGTGTTCCATTGCAAATCCCGCTGGTGGGCTCCAGTATTGTAGCAATAATGCTACAACTCCTGGAGCTCTCTATCTCTAATTTTATCAACCCGGTAGTTCGTACAAACTTGGAAGCGACGGTGCTGTATGCACAAGTACTAGCTCTTGTCGCAGCTGTCACTTGGTCAGCTGGCACAAGTCCGCTAGGGCTCAAGCCAACTTCTATATGCTCACAGAAGAAGCTTTATGAATGATGGACGAAAGCTAACTCAAAGGAGACTAGTCTAATTGCAGAAAGAACTTGAAAGCCAATAAAGCATGAAAACCCTAGTAAACCCTAATTTGACTAGCTAGACCCTTACAATGAAAAACTGTGAATGAAACTACTACCACTAATGCCATTACTTGTAGTGAGTTGAAATACATGCATCTAAGCTACTTGCATCCGAAAAGACATGTTTTTGTATTTTTTCATTAAGTGGTTGGATTTATTGTAATGATGCTTTTGATTAGGGTTTGGTTGTGCAGGAGTGGTTTTAATGGAAGGAAAGCATGGGCAAGGTCAGGATGGCTAGGGGAGGTCCCAGAGGGTCTCTAGCACCAGTCCCCAGAAGTCTACCACGTTCAAATGCTCAGCAACCGAGTTTGCAGGTTTCTACAGGAAGTCTGCAGGGGATCCTACAGGAAACTCAGGGATTTCTACAGGAAGTCTGTGCAATTCTACAGGATGGCTGACCGTGGGAGTTTTGGGAGATGGTGAAGTGTTGGAGTGGTGTGGGAGGATAGGTGAAATGGAGATGGACCTGGTGATGGCTCAGGGGCAGAGAAATCAGATGGAGGGAGAGTGCATGCAGTGGTTTGATGGCTGGAAGGATGGGATCAACGAAAGGTCAAGTGAGTGAAGCTACGTGGCAATGGATGAGTTGGAGGGTAAATGAGCTGGACAGAGACCGAGTAGGTGGATTGAGGAGAGATCAAGAAGAAGAAGAAGGAAGTGGAATGATATGGAGCAGCGTAAATGAAACAAATGACTTAGGCACCAAAAACAAGAATTCATTAACCTATGATAACTGTGCCATGAAACCTATGAACAGCAATGGAAAAATCAAGAAATGAAACTCGTGCATGGAAGTGAAATGTAGAAGTATGATTCAATATCAAAAGTGCATGGATGGATCTTCAACGAAAGTGTCTATGTTGCAGCTTGCATGGAAGTGGAAAGAACTGCGTTTCTTTTTGGTGGTTGGTTATGGACTTCACCCCAATCCCTAACAGAGATGGCAGTGAGCTTTAACAACCTTTTTCTGGAGCTCCAATGACTTATAACTATCCTCTTCTAATCTAAGCAATTGAAAACAAATTCACCATAAACTAATCTTATGCAATCTCATAAAAAAGATTAAATTAACAGACTGTAAATCCGAATTGCATGTTAAAGTAAAAACTCAAAGTGTTGGAACGAAATGCAAATAACATTACAACACTGAGGACATCTATTGCTCTCAGGTTGGGCCCTAACCTGAGAGCTATACCTCCCTTGGAAACTCAGAATGGGATCAAAATATGCCTTCTTTATTCATAAACAAAAATTTGATGTCATGCCAAAACTGGCTTACAAAAAGAACTAACACCGAGCTGTGCTCAAAAACTACAATAGTAACACGAAAGTTTCAACAACCTATCAAAGGCTACGGCCTCTATATTTATGCAAAAACGATGATCCAACAGGTGTCCTTGATTTGTGGAGCTCGGCTGTCCAACTGAGGGTTAAACTGCTGATCCTGTAGGACAGTTATGACTGTTGTTCCTGTAGAACAGTTATAACTGCTGTTCCTGTAGAACAGTTGGCTGCCTCTAAGCTCGGTGGGGAGATGGATTGGAGCTCGGAGCTACAGTGGGAATTACGAGGAAGGTCCCCAAGACCGTGGACATCCTCTCCTAAAAACCAGCAGTGCCACCTCACTGTCTCCTTGTCTCCTTTTTCGTGGTCTTTGCTCCCTTTTAATGCCAAAAACCTGAAAGCATCATGCATTAGTCACGTCGATAAAATGTCTACCCTTCTTCCTATAAACAACACGAATAAACCAAGAAATGAATGCATAAGCAATAAAAAATGAATGGTTTGAGCAGAGCAAGTAGGCCAAATGAACCCAAATTATACCAAAAATTGGGGCTCATCATCACCCCCCAGCTAAAC